>JABUQX010103924.1:0-15000 GCA_015478945.1 Trachelipus rathkii
TGGTTGGAACAGGAGGTGGCAGGATGGTTTGATTTTTACTGCTTTAGGTATGTAAAACATGACAATTTTAGTAAAATATGATTGAATCAATAGATCAATATAGATCAATAATGGTTGAACAGGAGTGTAGGTTGGGTGGTTTGATACTGATTTAGCAGATAAAAACATATACTTATCCTTAGTGAAACCAGACTTTGAACCAGTGACTCCAATAATCAGATCAATAGATCATGAAGCATTATGGTATATGTAAGTTTGCATTACTGATCACGCTTATAGTGGGAAACACTAATTGTAAGTTAAACATGTTAGAAGAATAAATTTTATTTATTATTTATTCATTTTTATTTCGCTGAGAAATGAAGAGCAGAATCATGTTTCACCGTAACCACACTGGTAATAACATATATAAAGATCACCGTATTATAACACACAAAACATATTATTTCTTCTGTATCACTACCATTCTCATTTAAATTATCTATCATGTTTTCATTTCCTTCTTCTTCATATTCTTTTCTCCTTCCTTATGGTCCTCTCCTCCTTTTCCTATCACTCCCTTTTCCTTTCCCTCTCTTCCATTTCATCTTCTTGCCTGGTACTCATAAGTTTTTTTCTTAATAATCTCCTTGCCCATGGTCTGTAAAAAGAACCCAGAATATCCTGATGACAGAGGACTGTAGGGAATGTCATATCCTGAACTATGTTTCCATAAAAAGAATAATTCTCATAGGATGGTATATAAAAACACAAGACACATGAAGAAAGAGTCAACTGAAGTGTTGAGTCAGAACCGGATAAGAGCAACCAATTTATGGCACACTGTGTGGAAACAGTCTCTCAACTTAAACTTTCTTGACTGACTGAAGGTACACATTAAGAAGTAACACATGTGAAGTGTATGGTGATGTCTAAATACTTTAAAGTAAGGAATTGAACGCGTCTTGAGCCCAACTACTTCTAGCATAAGATATCAAAGAGCACATGTAATATCCAACAATAACTGTATCTTCATCCAACTGAAATACTCCTGTTTTCGAGTTTCTAACAATACTACATAGATTATATTCCAAGCTTCAGACCTATACTTATTTTCTGCCTTCGTATCAGCACAGCAAGTAAACAAACTGTAGTAGTGTATCTATTAGTCTATCTGTGGTCCAAGTGAATGGCCTCAAACCAAATTTCTCACAAACCACGCCATCTTCACTCCTATTATAATATTTTCGCTTCGCTGAACTCACACATTCCTCCTTCCAAAATTCTTCTTAAAAGAACATCTCCATAATCATTTGGTTTGAACGAACATTATATATAATAAAATTTTCTCATAGAATATAATAATCAAAATACACTAACTCCTAGATTAAATTATCCACTCACATAAGGACCACAAAACCTTCCTTCAGACGCAATTTCTTCATCAGTCTACTATCAGTCCTTCCTCACTGATCATAGTTTCTCTGCCCAGAGAATGTTCATTATTCCTCTCATTTTATCAATCTTCCCACACCTAACACGCCCTAGCTGAGATTGCCCATCTGTTCACAAGTTAGTAGATCTATACCTCTTATCTATGACTATGGGTGTTTCAATTACTATACGTTATCACAGGTAAATCAAATCAACATTCACCCCTCATAAGACCCTAGCGCACTCCAGACTTAGTCCTTTCACATCCACCAAGGAATTAATTGCTCCAGTCACTTTCCTACCATTCAGAACTTTCCTACTACACTCTGCATCATTCGTTCCCTTTTCATCCAACATATATCCTAAATATTTAAACCCAGACACTTGTTCCAGTTGCTCATCATCTAACATAACTTTACACCGAGGACTGTCCTCACTCACAAATATAACCTTACTCTTATGTACGATTACTTTCAAACCCCTCCTTTTACACACCCTGCCAAATCCCTCTACCAATCCTCTCAAACTCCCTTCAAATTCGCCACACAAAAACCAAATCATCCGCATATAATAGGTAGGGCACCCTCCACTCTCTTCCATTCTCTATCATTCTAACACCTTCCCCTGCTACCCCCACCTCTAATTCTTTCGTAACCACATTCATATACAAATTGAATAAACAAGGAGACATAACACATCCCTGCCTCACCCCGCTATTAATATTAAACCAATCACTTTCAACTCCATTTATTCTTACACACGGTTCCCTATCGTCGTACATACTTTTGATTCCATTCAGAAGCCTACCACCAACACCATAAATCACTAACACCTGCCATAGAGCTTCCCTATTAATCCTATCATACGCCTGTTGAAAATCCATAAATCCTAAAAACAATTTATTCTTCTTCTCTCTCTCTCTCATTTTCTCAATCATTTGTTTCAATGTAAAGATTTGATCCACACATCCTCTACCACTCAAACGCGCACCTTATTCTTCACTAATCAGTCCCTCAGTCACTCGACACACTCTTTCGACCAAAACACCATTATATATCTTCCTTACAACACTCAATAAACTAATTCTCCTATAATTCCTAGTTACCCTTATCACCCTTACCCTTATATAAGGCTACTATTACTGCTTTCCTCCAATCCCTCGGAACTATACCCTCCATAAAAGCTTTGTTACACAACCTCCAAATCCACTCAATCACCATCTCGCCTCCGTTCTTGATCATTTTACCAGTAATTTCATATATACCTGCAGATTTACCATCTTCAACTTTCTCACTCTACCCATTACCTCCTCCTTACTAATGACCTCGTCCCCAAAATACCTATTCCTTCTTGCACCATCAAAACTACACACATTCACTAGCACCTTCATTACTGCCAATGTTATGCAGATTTTTGAAATGTTCCCTCCACACACTCTTCACATCCAATTCATCAATTACGAAAGCACTATCCCTATTCATTGTTCTAAGCAGATTCCCCTTATTCTCATTCTTAACCTTTCGTGCTTCCTTCCAGAAGAGCTTCCTATTCCGTTGTAAGTCCCTATTCATCTTCCTTCCAAACTGTTCATTTACCTCTTTTTTTCCTCCTACGAATTCATCTTTTAGTCTTCCTTTTTTTCTCCTTATATAATTTCAAACATCTTTCTTTTGAAACTTCATCATTGGCTTTTAGTACATTCAACCACGCTTTTTTTGGCATCAACTCTTCATTACACCATTCACTGTTTACATTCTTACTTCCTACTTTAGCGTATCCACATACTTCTTTTGAACTACTTTTCCTTCATTTGCTTCCAGATTTGTTCATTTCAACTTGTTCACATTCAACTGGTTTGTTTGCGAGCGCTCTTAAATAGTTATTACCTTGTTCACTTAATTTCTCACTCTTAATTCTACCCACTTCCTTCCTTATCACCTTCCTCTTCATTTTACATAAAACAACATAATGATCCGATAATCCCATTCGAAACCCCTTCACTGATTTAACATCCAACACACACACTTCAACATCATCTTCACCAATACAAAATCAATCATACTTCTTACTTCGATACCATTAATACCTACACCAACTGGGAGGGGAGGGTAAGGTAAAATGGGAGGTAATTTCATCGTTTCAAGTGCGTTTCTCTACCTCAATAATAATAATAATAATAATAATAATAATAATAATAATAATAATAATAATAATAATAATAATAATAATAATAATAATAATAATAATAAACAAGTAAATAAATATTTCATTAATTTTTCATTCCTCCATTTTTAATTAATACTTTTAATTACAAGTGATTGCTTAATCAGCGACTTCAAATTTTGTATTTTATAAACATATGCTTAATTAATTTACTAAGGAAACAAAAATGTAATTTTCTTCATAAATTAATTCATACTTTAAAAAGTTTATTCAAATAAATTGTCGTTTGAAGGACAAATAAAAATTCCATTAAATTGTTTCACACCCTCAAGAGTTTCAGGACTGAGAAACCGCTAAACTGAGCCCGGCTCCGGCTCCGGCTCCAGATGCAGAAAATTGTTCAGGTAGATTCCAAGTCACGTAATTTTAAATTAATATAATTTTCGTGGTCTGCTTCATCCGACACAAATTTTTGTGCTCCAACCTGATTCCATCTAAAATTTGTGTGTGGTCCGTGGTTCCTCCCATTCCCTACTCCGTGCCCACATTCTCCCCCTCTAGATCCTTCACCTGGGGTAGGAATCGAACTCGAACCTTCGCAACACCAATATGACCCGATTCGTTAACGTCTACGCTACTCCAGAGTTCATAACTCAAAATACAAAATTAATTCTGCTTCTGAATCTCAAAACCTTTTCATTTTTTTACCAGCAATCATGATAAGTTTGAAGACGACGCCATAAATAAACGAGTTCAACTTTAATATTAATAGTTTAAAGCCAATGTGCACGAAAGAGCGGAAGGGAGAAAAGGTCCTACGAGTAGTAGGATCATTTGTTGGGGAAACCCACCTAGGTGGGTTTTTCGTCCTGACCTTTTTTGAGCCCAATTTTTACCTGCTCCTTGACCTTTTGGCTTGACCTTTTTGGTCTCTTGACCTTTTGAGCCCAAATTTTACCTGACCTTGACCTTTTTGGGCCTTGACCTTTTTGGCCTTTACCTTTTTTCGACCAACCCTTTGGTCTTCCATGGGTCATTTTTGGCCCACGGTATTTTTTGAGAACCCTAATTTTTTGAGAACCCTAATTTTTTGAGAACCCTAATTTTTTGAGAACCCTAATTTTTTGGCAACCCTAATCTTTTGGCAACCCCACTTTTAGCAATCTTTTCGAAGAAAGTAGGCCAAACGGTTGCGTCAGCAACCGTTGTACGTATTACCCCCCTATTTTACGCCCCCTAATTTTTTCGACCATGGGTCATTTTTTGCCCACGGTAATTTTTGATCTTCCTTTAGGGGCTTAGCCCCTTTTTGATGTCTTAACCTTGTTTGACCATGATATTTCGACCAACCCTTTGATCTTCCATGGGTCATTTTTGGCCCACGTTAATTTTCCCTTGACCTTGCCAGATTCCATGGGTCATTTTTTGCCCACGCCAATTTTTACCCACTCGTGGCCCACCCGTCACATATTTCGTTCCTAACTTGTACGCATGTATGGACCTACCCTAACTTGAACACCTACACACGTGCGCGTGCGCGCACACACACACACACACACACACACACACACACACACACACACACACACACACACACACACACACACACACACACACACACACACACTTACACTTATACACACATTCACTATGACACTTATACACACACATTCACTATGACACTTACATTTACCATAGACACTTCACATTTATACTTATACACACGTACAAACACACGACCAACCCTTTGGTCTTCCATGGGTCATTTTTGGCCCACGGTATTTTTTGAGAACCCTAATTTTTTGAGAACCCTAATTTTTTGAGAACCCTAATTTTTTGAGAACCCTAATTACAAATTGAATAGTAAAAAGAACCCTAATTTTTTGGCAACCCTAATTTTTTGGCAACCCGACTTTGGTGGCAACCCTAATTTTCGGCAACCCACTTTTAGCACCCTGACAGCAGGCCAAACGGTTGCGTCAGCAACCGTTGTACGTATTACCCCCCTATTTTACCCCCCCTAATTTTTTCGACCGTGGGCAATTTTTGCCCACGGTAATTTTTGATCTTCCTTTAGGGGCTTAGCCCTATTTTTTGATGTCTTTACCTTGTTTGACCACTTTGCCAGATACCATGGGTCAATTTTGGCCCACGGTAATTTTTGGCTACCCTTGGTCTTCCATGGGTCAATTTTGGCCCACGGAAATTTTCTCGACCAACCCTTTGGTCTTCCATGGGTCAATTTTGACCCACGGTGATTTTTGATCTTCCTTTAGGGCTTAGCCCTATTTTTTGATGTCTTTAATCTTGTTTGACCATGATATTCGGCCTTAACCTTGCCATATACCGTGGGTCAAATTTGACCACGGTAATTTTTAAGTTTCTCCTTTTAAGGGCATACAGCCATTTTTTTAACGTCTTTTACCTTGTTTGACCATGATATTTCGTCCTTAACCTTGCCATATACCATGGGTCAATTTTGACCCACGCAAACTTGATGGCTTTGATGGTTCCCAATCACCGTAAGAAGTACCTAGGGATGTTCTATTAGTGTTCTATGAGTATTAGATGAGTGCCAGGTGAGTGCCAGGTGAGTGCCAATGAGTGCCAATGAGTGCCAAGTGAGTGCCAATGAGTGCCAAGTGAGTGCCACATAGTGCCAAGTGAGTGCCACATAGTGCCAACTGAGTGCCACTTTTTTCAAGCCTTTTCTAGCCTCCCCTGAGCCTAGAATAGCCCTAATATGGGTGTCTACCCCTAGGTAATAAGGTATGAGGAATCGATTGGTGTATATTACAATCTGCTAGAATGCTTCCTACTATGAGTTAGTATTTTTATAACACTTATAAGCGCTTACACTCTCCATAGACACTTACATTAAACCATATACACTTACACTCACACCCACACACAGATTTACTTACACTCACACACTCGATATTTTGACGCCTCAGCATTAATGCCTCAACAATGATGCCTCAGCATTAATGCCTCAGCATTGATGCCTCAGCATTAATGCCTCAGCATTGATACCTCAACTTTGAGCTTTGATGACTCATCTTTGATGACGTCATTTTTGATACCACTTATATTGATGATTCATCTTTTGATGAAATCAACTTTGATGGCTCACCTCTCTACCCACATCATAGAACAGAGTTAATATTAATGTCTTCCCCCGTTCATAAGCTGCCCACCAGGGCGCAGTGTGCGCCCTCCGCGTGAAGGCTGACAACCCCGCACCAGCAGGTGCGACCCGCCGCGTTCCCGCCCGCCGCGTGCGCCCGCAGGCGCAATTTTTCCGCGTACCCGCCCGCCGCGTGCGCCCGCAGGCGCAATTTTTCCGCGTACCCGCCCGCCGCGTGCGCCCGCAGGCGCAATATTCCCGCGCGAATGAAAAATATATATACTATAAGTCATTCATTTTTATTTCATACTTAAACATTTCAAAGAATTTCTTTTCAAATATACTATGAGTCATTCATTTTTATTTCATACTTAAACATTTTTATTAAAAACATTTTCGCGAACCTAAAACTGTAACTCATTACAGACCTATTATTTAACATATATATTTATTAACATTATATTTTTTACTTAATACTTTTTACTAATACTTTTTAATTTATAAATTTAAAAAAAAAAAAAAAAAAAAAAAATTCAGAGTGTCTGATATATAAACATTTTATTTTACTACAATTGTACGAAATTTTATTAAAAACATATACTTTACATACCTTAAAGCAGTAAAGCAGTAAAACAATAGAGGTGTTATTACCTAACACCTAGGGGATTAGTATGCCTTTGTTTTACTGCTTTACTGCTTTAACTTTCTGCTTTACTGCTTTAACTCATGTTTTACTGCTTTAACTTTCTGGCTTTACTGCTTTAACTCATGTTTTACTGCTTTAACTTTCTGCTTTACTGTTTTACTTTCTGCTTTACTGCTTTAACTTTCTGTTTTACTGTTTTTAACTCATATTTTTACTGCTTTAACTCACATGTTATTGGTTACTTAAAGCAGTAAAGCAGTAAAACAATAGAGGTGTTACCTAACACCTAGGGGGATTAGTATGCTTTTGTTTTACTGCTTTACTGCTTTAACTCACTGCTTTACTGCTTTAACTCATGTTTTACTGCTTTAACTTTCTGCTTTACTGTTTTAACTCTCTGCTTTACTGTTTTAACTCTCTGCTTTACTGCTTTAACTCATATATTTATTAACATTATGTTTTCTTTTATATTTTTTATTTTGTTTTAATACTTTTTATTTATTATTTCTATTTTTATTTTTGTTTTAATACTTTTTTATTTTTAATTTGTAATGTAAGAATAAAAACATTCAGAGTGTCTGATATATAAACATTTTATTTTAATAAAATTGTACGAAATTTTATTAAAAACATATACTTTGCATTTGTAACAGTAAAGGTAACAATAGAGGTGTTAGTTACCTTAACACCTTAGGGATTAGTATGCCTTGTTTTACTGCTTTACTGCTTTAACTTTCTGGGTCTTTACTGCTTTAACTCATGTTTTACTGCTTTAACTTTCTGCTTTACTGCTTTAACTTTCTGCTTTACTGCTTTAACTTTCTGCTTTACTGCTTTAACTTTCTGCTTTACTGTTTTAACTCTCATATTGTTTTACTACTTTCGCTCTTCATATATTTACAACATTATGTTTTTTATTTTATTTTAATACTTTTTATTTATTTTTATTATTATTATTTTTATTTATTTTTATTATTATTTTATTATTTTTATTATCTTATTTTTTATTTTTATTTTTATACGTAGTGTAACATTATGTTTTTTATTTTGTTTTAATACTTTTTATTTATTTTATTATTATTTTTATTTATTTTTATTATTATTATTATTTTATTATTTTTATTATCTTATTTTTATTTTTATTTTTATACGTAGTGTTATTTACTTCATGCCTATTGTTATTATTATTTAGAACACAGATTTACTTACACTCACACACACACACACACACACACACACACACACACACACACACACAGATTTACTTACACTCACACAGATTTACTTACACTCACACACACAGATTTACTTACACTCACATAGATTTACTTACACTCACACAGATTTACTTACACTCACACACAGATTTACTTACACTCACACAGATTTACTTACACTCACACACAGATTTACTTACACTCACACAGATTTACTTACACTCACACACAGATTTACTTACACACGCACACTCACTTACACATATAACGTATAATTTATTAAAACATTTTATGTTTTAATTAAACACGTACATTTATATTAATCATTCAAATATAACTAAAATTATTTCAAAGTTTCTTAAAACTTCTATAATAAATCAATCATTATCTTTGAACAAAGAATTTATTATTAACTGTTAATACTTTTTGTTTATAAATTTTATAACTATCAAGTTTTAAAATAACTTTTACTAAAATTTTATGAAATTTTATTAAAAACATATTTTACGTACCTTAAAGCAATAAATCAGTAAATCAGCAAGGTTAGCCCCTAGCACCCCTCTACACCAAGCTATGTCACGTTTTGTTCTAGTGACTTACTGCTTTACATCATCTTTACCCATGTAATAAGTATAAAAATAACAAAATAAGTCTCTGCTAACATATCATGTATTTTATTAAAATCTTTCTAAGTTCTTATTTAAAAATAACAATTATTCACTTACATTTACACTTATACACAACGCGGCTCGATGTGTTAACTAAAAATATTTCAAAGTTTTTAAATAATTCGGATTTTCTTTATTACATATTATTATCTATGTACATTGACAACTTCATCACGAGAAAACACAACAACCCTCACTCCTTACAGATCAGATACGAAACTGACCTCTCTGTAAAATGTGTTGAAATAACTACCTTAGGCCTAAATTTAGATAATCCTTTTTGTACCCCGGGGCGGATTAGTCTTAATTTAGACCAAGGTATATTTCAAACTGACCTTTTTCTGTAAAAGGTGGTGCAATAACTACGTTAGGCTTAAATTTGTATAAATTTAGGATAAACCTTTTTGTATCCCAGGCTGATTTAAGCCTAATACTAGGGTCAAAAGGTAATTCCAGTATAGACAAGAATCGAGAATCAATGTTATGCATATTATTTTATAAATATATTTCAAACTGAAACATGCTGGATCGGTAAGATCCTTTAAGAAGGTAAGAAGGAAATGTTTACCTTTCTTGTGAGTGGACGGAGTAATCCTTATCTCTATATGACTGTATGTGATTGGTCGAGAATTATTTATCGCTTTTAGGTATGAAAAACATGTTTTTTCATATCCTGAACCTGGGTTTCGTTCATTTAAACTCTTAACATACATGTTAAATATTTATTTAAGAAAGTAAAAATAAGGATAATAAAAACTTTACTATATAATTAGAATTTTAATAATCATTATCTTACAGTAATTTATATATATATATGTTATAGCAGCAGGCAGGTTATATATATATATATAAAAATATATATATATATATATAAATAGTATATATATATATATATATATATATATATATATATATATATATATATATATATATATATATATATATATATATAAGGCTAAAATTAAATATATACAATGATTTTATATAAGGTTCACATTAAATATAATACAGGAATATTATTATATATAACACTTCCACATACATTTTACACATAATGTTTATGATTATTTTATATTAAAATTCTCCAAATCTTTGCAGATATGCCAATCATTTATATCATTATCGATGATATAGTTTCGTGTCTCAGTAATACCTTCAGTTAACACATACGTAAAAAGTTCCCTCTCAGATATCATAGTATATTTACATTCTGGGCCACCTGCATAAATACTTTCTTGCCATTGTTTTCTAAGTAGATAAATGAATTTCACTTGCGTCTATAGAACTTAGGAAGCGGTCGATGATAACCGTAGGATCATCGATCAGGGTTTTCTTAAATGCGTAGTATTCTTGGTATAACATGTAATGAACTACGTTTACGTAATTAGATAACACATATGTCTTCTTCAGCTGTATTAACATGCGCTTACGTACCTCTAACATATATTATCTGCGTTAGGCCTGAAATGTAGAATCCAAATGATGTAGGTTCAAATACTGATGTTTCATTATTTCTCTCCCATAATCTAACTTCCAAACTGATTAGGTTTTGGTGTTTATAAAATGCTAGAGTAAGTTGCTTATCGCTGGTTTCTTCGCACAGGCTAATAACTGTTTCGGTCCAGTTTAAAGCTGAGCTTGGTTTAAAGTATTCTGTAAGCCACTCTTCAGTGTGATTACATATACAAAGTAATTCATTTGGCCTCACGAAAATACGCTTTGTATTATAACAGGGTGATTGGGTGGCACACTTGAAAAATTCAAATCCATCGGGTTTTCTTTTATATAAGAATGAAACCCTACTTCCGGGGATCTTGATTTCCCACTGGACAATGTCTTGTATTGAGGTATACATGTTAAGGTGAATCATGATATACACTTAGTGAAAATAGAGCACTTTTATTACAAATCAGAGAACTTGTGCACCGCTTAAGAGCCAAAACGAGTATGATTTTAAAATGAGTTTGGGTCTAAAACACGCATCCTCCAATATAATTTTCATCCAATCACAGATAAGGTTCAGGATATGAAAAAACATGTTTTTCATACCTAAAACCGATAAAATTTTCGACCAATCACATACGAGGTCATATAGAGATAAGGATTACTCCGTCCACTCACAAGAAAGGTAAACATTTCCTTCTTACCTTCTTAAAGGATCTTACCGTTCCAGCATGTTTCAGTTTGAAATATATTTATAAAATAATAATAACATTGATTCTCGATTCTTGTCTATACTGGATTACCTTTTGACCTAGTATTAGGCTTAAATCAGCCTGGGATACAAAAAGGTTTATCCTAAATTTATACCTAAATTTAGGCCTAACGTAGTTATTGCACCACCTTTTACAGAAAAAGGTCAGTTTGAAATATATTTTGACCGGGAATTAGTCCTAAATCGCCCCGGGGTACAAAAAGGATTATCCTAAATTTAGACCTAAGGTAGTTATTTCAACATTTTACAGAGAGAGGTCAGTTTCGTATCTGTAAGGAGTGCGGGTTGTTGTGTTTTCTCGTGATGGATTGTCAATGTACATAGATAATAATAATAATAATAAAGAAAATCCGAATTATTTAAAAAACTTTGAAATATTTTTAGTTAACATCGAGTGAATAATATAAATGTAAGTGAATAATTGTTATTTTTAAATAAGAACTTAGAAAGATTTTAATAAAATACATGATATGTTAGCAGAGAAGAACTTATTTTGTTATTTTTATACTTATTACATGGCTAAAGATGATGTAAAGCAGTAAGTCAATAGAACAAAACGTAGCTTGGTGTAGAGGGGTGCTAGGGGCTAACCTTGCTGATTTACTGATTTATTGCTTTAAGGTACGTAAAATATATGTTTTTAATAAAATTTCATAAAATTTTAGTAAAAGTTATTTTAAAACTTGATAGTTATAAAATTTATAAACAAAAAGTATTAACAGTTAATAATAAATTCTTTGTTCAAAGATAATGATTGATTTATTATAGAAGTTTTAAGAAACTTTGAAATAATTTTAGTTATATTTGAATGATTAATATAAATGTACGTGTTTAATTAAAACATAAAATGTTTTAATAAATTATACGTTATATGTGTAAGTGAGTGTGCGTGTGTAAGTAAATCTGTGTGTGAGTGTAAGTAAATCTGTGTGAGTGTAAGTAAATCTGTGTGTGCGTGTGTGTGTAAATCTGTGAGTGTAAGTAAATCTGTGTGTGAGTGTAAGTAAATCTGTGTGAGTGTAAGTAAATCTGTGTGTGAGTGTAAGTAAATCTGTGTGTGTGTAAGTAAATCTGTGTGAGTGTAAGTAAATCTGTGTGTGTGTGTGTGTGTGTGTGTGTGTGTGTGTGAGTGTAAGTAAATCTGTGTTCTAAATAATAATAACAATAGGCATGAAGTAAATAACACTACGTATAAAAATAAAAATAAAAATAAGATAATAAAAATAATAAAATAATAATAATAATAAAAATAAATAAAAATAATAATAAAATAAATAAAAAGTATTAAAACAAAATAAAAAACATAATGTTACACTACGTATAAAAATAAAAATAAAAATAAGATAATAAAAATAATAAAATAATAATAAAAATAAATAAAAATAATAATAATAATAAAAATAAATAAAAAGTATTAAAATAAAATAAAAAACATAATGTTAATAAATATATGAGCTAAAGTAGTAAAACATATGAGTTAAAACAGTAAAGCAGAAAGTTAAAGCAGTAAAGCAGAAAGTTAAAGCAGTAAAGCAGAAAGTTAAAGCAGTAAAGCAGAAAGTTAAAGCAGTAAAACATGAGTTAAAGCAGTAAAGCAGAAAGTTAAAGCAGTAAAGCAGTAAAACAAAGGCATACTAATCCCCTAGGTGTTAGGTAATAACACCTCTATTGTTTTACTGCTTTACTGTTTTAAGGTATGTAAAGTATATGTTTTTAATAAAATTTCGTACAATTTTATTAAAATAAAATGTTTATATATCAGACACTCTGAATGTTTTTATTCTTACATTACAAATTAAAAATAAAAAAGTATTAAAACAAAAATAAAAATAGAAATAATAAATAAAAAGTATTAAAACAAAATAAAAAATATAAAAGAAAACATAATGTTAATAAATATATGAGTTAAAGCAGTAAAGCAGAGAGTTAAAACAGTAAAGCAGAGAGTTAAAGCAGTAAACATGAGTTAAAGCAGTAAACATGAGCAAAGCAGTAAAGCAGTGGAGTTAAAGAAGCAGGTAAAAGCAAAACAAAGCATACTATCCCCCTTAGGTGTTAGGTGTAACACTTATTGTTTTACTGCTTTACTGCTTTAAGGTATGTAATGTATGAGTTAAAGCAATAGCAGAAAGTTAAAGCAGTAAAAGCAGAAAGTTAAAGCAGTAAAAGCAGAAAGTTAAAGAAAAGTATATGAGTTAAAGCAGTAAACATGAGTTAAAGCAGTAAAAGATATGAGTAAAGCAGAAAAACATGAGTTAAAGCAGTAAGCAGAAAGAAAGCAGTAAAGCAGTAAACAAAGGCATACTAATCCCCTAGGTGTTAGGTAATAACACCTCTATTGTTTTACTGCTTTACTGCTTTAAGGTATGTAAAGTATATGTTTTTAATAAAATTTCGTACAATTGTAGTAAAATAAAATGTTTTTATAAATTATACGTTCTGGAATTTTTTCTTTCCTTACATACAATTTTTAAAAATTTATAAATTAAAAGTATTAAGAAAAGTATTAAGTAAAAATAATGTTAATAAATATATATGTTAAATAATAGGTCTGTAATGAGTTACAGTTTTAGGTTCGCGAAAATGTTTTTAATAAAAATGTTTAAGTATGAAATAAAAATGAATGACTCATAGCATATTTGAAAAGAAATTCTTTGAAATGTTTAAGTATGAAATAAAAATGAATGACTTATAGTATAAGCTATATTTTTCATTCGCGCGGGAATATCACGCCTGCGGGCGCACGCGGCGGCGGTTACGCGAAAATATTTTGCGCCTGCGGGCGCGCGCGGCGGGCGGGTACGCGAGTGGCCCAGGCCTGCGGGCGCGCACGCGCGGCGGGCTGGAACGGCGTGGCGGGGTCGCACCCGCGTTGGTGGGGCTGTCAGCCTTCACGCGGAGGGCGCACACTGCGCCCTGGTGGTCCACTTATGAACCCGGGGAAGACATTAATATTAACTCTGTTCTATGATGTGGGTAGAGATGAGCCATCAAAGTTGATTTCATCAAAGATGAATCATCAATATAGATGGTATCAAAGATGACGTCATCAAAGATGAGTCGTCAAAGATGAACCTTCAAAGTTGAGGTATCAATGCTGAGGCATTAATGCTGAGGCATCAATGCTGAGGCATTAATGCTGAGGCATCATTGCTGAGGCATTAATGCTGAGGCGTCAAAATATCGAGTGTGTGAGTGTAAGTGTATCTGTGTGTGGGTGTGAGTGTAAGTGTATATGGTTTAATGTAAGTGTCTATGGAGAGTGTAAGCGCTTATAAGTGTTATAAAAATACTAACTCATAGTAGGAAGCATTCTAGCAGATTGTAATATACACCAATCGATTCCTCATACCTTATTACCTAGGGGTAGACACCCATATTAGGGCTATTCTAGGCTCAGGGGAGGCTAGAAAAGGCTTGAAAAAAGTGGCACTCAGTTGGCACTATGTGGCACTCACTTGGCACTATGTGGCACTCACTTGGCACTCATTGGCACTCACTTGGCACTCATTGGCACTCACTTGGCACTCATTGGCACTCACCTGGCACTC
>JABUQX010103924.1:17500-25523 GCA_015478945.1 Trachelipus rathkii
TGATAATTTTTATTATTGATTATTATTATTATAAGTAGCTAATTATTATTATTATATTTATTTATATTATATATTTTTATTATTTATTAATCTCTGTGATCATCAAAACCACATCCATATAATCATCATCACCTCATCATCAAATCATCATCCATATCATCATCCATAGCGATCGATTCATCATTATCATATCATCATTATCATCATCAGCATGCATCATCCGTCTAAAAAATAATATCATCGAATTATTATTATTATGAAATACAATCACAATGATTTCGTATAATTCAGTTCCTGTGCCGGGTCCCTAACACCCAGGGAAGTCGCGGATCATCTTAACGTTGTTTGATCTTTTATCTTTACACCCTCAGTCCTTGTCTCGTTTGCGTTCCGTCGTTCCGTCCTGGCTGTCGTCTTGTCTGTTCTGTCTGTCTTGTCTGTGTCCCTGTCTGTCTGTACTGTCTGATCCTGTCTGTCTGTTCTGTCTGTCTGTCGTGTCTGTCTGTCTGTCTGTCTGACTGACTGACTGTCTGTTCTCTGATTGTCTGAGTCTGGTCTCTCTCTCTCTTCTCGTCACTCTCACTCTCGATCTCTCTCTCCGCTCTTCTCTTATTGCTTTGCTCCTAACTCCTGCGACCTCTCTCACTCTCTTCTCTCCTCTCTCTCTCTTATTATCTATCTATTCACGCTCTCCTCTCTCGCTCTCTTTCTTTCTTTCTTTTAAATATACAAATTTTAAGCCTTTAAGTTAATCCTCCTTAAGAGGTCAGTTCAGGTTTTGTCTGGGTTAAGAAATTTCCGAAGTACTCATTTAGAAAAAGCAAACGATATTAGAAATTGAATATTTTTTCTTTATAAGCTTCTTGATCCAGAATTCCATTTTTAAACAACTTTGGAAAAACAGACATCATCACCGCTCTATAAAATTATGACGATTCCCTTTTTTCATAAAAAAGCACTGCAAAAATAGGACACAAAAAAAAAGAAAGAAGAAAAATGATAAATGTGTTAAAAATAACAAGACAAAATTTTTAGATTATCTAAGTTGACAATAAAACCAGAGTGATTATAGTTGTATACATTAGTTTGCTTAGAGGCCTATTTTCGCAATAGAAGATCGCGAGAGATTTTTCAGATTCTTCCTTTCTAATGTATTAATATAATGTTTATTATATTTATAGCCATTATTTTCTTTTTAAATACTGAATACTTCGAAATAAAATCACCATTCACTATATTTCTATTATTATTAACTATTATTATTAATTATCTATTAATATATATTCTTCATATATCTTTTACACAGGAAAGAAAAGCAAACCAGTATCATTAAAATTAAGATTATTCTCCAAGATTATTATTATATTAGATAAAACTCATCATTATTATTAATGAATTATTATGAACATGGAATACGATTATTATTATTATCGTAAGGTTAAAGAAACTTCAAGCAAAGTTGAAGGTAAGTCCGAACTGGCTTTCTTATCTTCAGAAAGACTTATTGTTAGAAAAATTAATTAATTATTAGTATTTATTATTATCATTAATGATTATTATTATTATTTACAAAATTATAAAATTATTAATTATTATATTAATTACTTATTTTTGATTATATATTATTATATTGATATTATATATTATTATTATTGCAGTATTATTATTATTAATTATGGGTTATAATTATTGGTAAATTATTATTATTTTAATTATTATTATTTGTCATTTATAGAATTATTATTAAATTATTATTAAATTCGATATTATATTGTATTATATTTACATTATTATTATTATTATTAGTATTAGGTTATTAATTTAGTATTAGTTCATCTTCTCTAAAAACTCTATACAACATTTAGGGTTAGCCTGTCTATTCGCATATCACAATGAAAATATGTCTTTCTACAGAAGAAATTTTTTCCATAATTTTAATTCTAAGAATAAATAAACTGATTGATTCAATTATATACCCAAAGCTTTCGTCGGGCATATACTTCGGGACTTTCGAAAGAATAATTTTATTTTTTAAATTAACCATGTATTTAACATTGAACTAAATTGAAGTAACAGTTAAACGAATAACAAAAAATAAGAATAAACCTAAAATAATAATTTGCAAAAAGTTATAGAAATGATTGATACACAATTGACATTTTTTTGTTATTTAAATATGTATAAAAAATTGGACATTGCATTTTTTTATAGTTTCAATTATGATTTTATGTTTTCTTAAGAGCAATGATCCTCCGAGGCGAAGTTCATAAAAATCATTCTTTCTCTTTATTATGAGGGAAAAGTTTTCTTTTATTTTGCTATCTGCCGGAATAGTTGTGATGTTCTTCTTTAAAAGGCTGAAACATTTTACTCGCGCTCTCTCTGTAACTTTGCTACATTCATGTTGAGGGTATTCGGTGTGTATCCGATGTAAGAGACGTTAAATCCACTTTTCAGAAGAGTTGAAATTGGTCCACATACGGTTACTACTCTCAGTCCATCCGAAATTCGCTGTCACGAGAAGAGGAAGCACGAGCTAGGTTTCGATGGCTATTTTAAGATCTTAATATACTTCTCCATCTTTGCTTTAATCTTTTTAAAAATTTTCATTTGTTTTTTCTTTTTCCTTTCCGTCCTTTCTCGTGACTGTAAAGAAAAAGAAATCGAGAAAACAAAGAGGAAAGAAAACATCAATAACGATCCCAAATCATAAAATACCATTGATTAGAAAGTTAAAAATAACAACTTTAATAACTTCACATCAATTAATTAAGTCAATAATAAAATAAGCAATAATAGATAATAATAATAATATAATAATAATAATATAATTACAAAAATGATCCGCAAGAGAGTAACCTATCATCGACTGTTAAAAATGGTTTGGAATGTGTCAGTGAATGCATGAGTTGATTAAACGATTAAGCCATGATTTCACCTTTAAATGAAGGGCTAAGATAATGGAGCTCCGTCATATATGATATGTATTCTTCAAACTATTGAACGTCACTCCTATATAGGGCAAACATTGGGTGGTGGGAAGGAATTTTCAAGATGCCTTATAACATTTAACCTTTAAGAAGCTTGTTTTGTGAGAAACAATATGACATTTTGCAGGAAAGCCTCGCTAAAAGAAATACAAAAAATATTAAAAACTTCAAATGCCCTACGTTGGATTTCCAAAGAAGATCGCATACTTGTATGAACGCTTCTGTCGCATACCTAAACTTTTTTGAGGTATTAAAAAAGGACATGAATTTTTAACCCCAGTTAGAAATGGCTAAAGGTCAGAAGTTAGTTTCTCCAAGATCGTCCTTCTATAACGTGAACTATTTGGATATGTGAGGGACACCCTTCAATAAAAGTTTCTATTTTGAATGGAACTGAGCAATTTGGGGAGATTTTGCGAGAGGGAAATTTGAGCATTTGTTATATTTTTTATTTTTATTTTTTTTTTTTTTTCTTTTTTCAATATACATCAACTAAAACCTAAATGTATTATTGGACCAGCTCTAAAACTTGGATTTTGAAAGTTTTTCTGTATTTTTTCTCGTTTTATATAAAGTGCCAGATTCTACTACAGAAAGATCTGACCAAAATTAAAATTTATTTTTATGTTTTCTCAAAATATTATGAAAATACCATGATAATTGTTGGTGCAAAATTTCTGTTATTAATATTTTTTCTCAAAAACTTTTAATAAAGTGTAAAAATAATGTTTTATTGAAAACTTGCCCTAAATTTTTACTGTTCATTAGATCTATAAGAAATTTTCAGAGTAAGTTGAATTGCATGTTATGCAACTTTTGTTTATGGCATATGTATAAATATACCCAATCATCATTTTCAATCAATTTGAACATAAAGTGTCCAGAGGTCAAATGGTCATGTAAACATAAACATGCCCTAAATCAAACAATTATATTACCTGAATATATATTTTATATATATATTTATATTATATATATAATATATATATAATATATATATATATATATTATATATATATATACTATATATATTATATAGATATATATATATATTATTATCTATATATATTATATAATATATTTATTGTGTATTATTTTGCGAAAATAAATTTATAGATATATCTAGTTCATAAATCTTAGATATATATATTATTATATATATTATTATATTATTATACATATATGTGTATATTATATATATATATATATTATATATATATATATATATATATATATATAATAATATATATATGTGTGGAATATATTATATATAAATATATATATATATATATATATGATTTATATTATTATAATATATATATTATATATAGAATGTATATATATGATATATATATATATATATATATTATATTAATATTATATATATATATATATATATATATTATATATATTATATATTATATATATATTATATATATATATAATATATAATCTATATATATATATTATATATATATATAGTATTATATATATATATAATATATTATATATTATATATATACTATACTATAATCAGCATTATTATTGTTCTTAAGGTATGATGAAGGATGACTGCTACTAGATTTTTTATTTCTCTTATAGCTATAAATACCAAAAAGTTTTACCGCAAAATTTTTTAGCTCAGTCCATCCTCTCCAAAAATTTATTTTCCTTCTTTTCCCGATACTAGCTTTACATCGCTTCGATCTGGTTTAAGCCTGTTTAAAAGGAACTTCTTTACATTTTAATAATTCTTATGGTAATCATTATGATCGTTCTCCTCAAATTTCGCTTACTTTCATAAGCGCAAAAATAAATAAATAAACAAATAATAATAAATAATATAAATAAATAATAAATATAATAAATAAATAATAAATAAATAAATAATAATAAATAAATAAATAATTTAAAAAATTAAAGTTATGGAATGAGAATAATCATACCATTTCTTTTAACACATTTATATATAAACGGATTTACTTTTTTTTATATTATATATCTATATATATATATATATATATATATAATATTATATATAAATATATTATATTTGAAATATATATATTATATATATTATTATAATATATTTATATTTCTTATATATATATATTATATATATAGACTATATATTTATATATAATTTTATTATATATATTATATATTAGTATATTAAATTTATAACATAGTATTCAATAATACTTAAAAGAGTTGATATAATTAAGTTTATAATACCCAAGTAAGTAAGTTTTCCATTAAAGATAACTTTGTAAAAGAAAATGAAATAAGGAATAAGCCTTTTTATTAATGTTTTCTATATTTTGATTTCTTTATATATGTTTTTTATATATTTTGACAAGTATGATAGGAACAATAGGTAACTGTTGTAAATTTGATATGTTTGGTAAATATGATAATGTTTTTTAATGAAATTATTTTCAAATTTTTTATTATGTTTTCCTCGATGTTGTATATTATATATATTGAATGTTCATACTCGCTTCGTGAGGCATTTTTGAATAATCTTATAAGGTTACTTTCGTGGAGATCCTTCCGCAAAATAACCAACCAATGCAATAAAGTTTTAAGAATATATATTTTTTGTAAGAATTTTCCTTTACTCTTGCCGTTTACAACGAAGATGTTGAATATATATCAAATGTAATTTTTAATAAATAATTAAAAATTCCAATAAACATCTTTTATTTTTAAATAATTTCAAATATTGTTATCTCAGACTCGACTATCCAACGTAACATAGAGCTTCCTAGGTTCGAAAGAAAGCGACTTCAGCAGCGAAAGGAAAATAACTAGTAGCTCTCTACTTAGCATCTTCAACGTAAAACAATCATTACGAAGAGCTATCAAAAAATCTCAACAGATACCTGTAAAGTGGAGGATCAAGAAGAAAAGATAACTCAATACAAGTCCTTCCACATTATAATTGATGAACCCAAAAGTCGAACACCCTCTCAAGAAGATGCATTTAGACAATAAACAAGAAAACCCTCTCAAGAAGATGCCTTCAGAAATCTGAAAACCCTACAGGAAGAAGTTCGTCACAAAAAAAATAAAGATGCAAGAAGAGAATGCAGACGAATTACTTCTCCTACATAACTGGCTACCCTGGAAGGAAGAGACAACAACAGATAGCAGTTCACAGCAGGACACCTGATCAAAGAGAAAAATTCAAGCACCATGTAGACCAGCAAAGAGGTGAGCAACAGTCGCACAGCTAATTCCAGTCCTACCAGCCTCTGTTTAACGTGACTGTTTTCCTCGTCTATAATACCAATTTAAAGACAACGAGCACCTTCAAGCAACACGCAAAATGGTGGAAAATGGATACAGTCGCACCGTTAATACCCAGGCTTACCAGCCTCAGTTTAACATGACTATTTCCATCAACTCTATGATAACTAACTAATCTCTCTACGGAATGACTCACAGATTATTTATCTTCAGATGAACTTCAAATTTGTCTCTTCAGCTCTCTGGTTTAAATAGAAGAAAGATTAATCTGTATTAGTATTAGGCAATATAATTGTCACCACATACCACTGCTACTATATATGGATGGATAACCTGAAGAAATGAATCCCCATCAGTATATAGTCATTTATTTTTAAACCTCTTCATATATTGGTATCTCAGCCTCGAGTAGTCAGCATAACATATAGCTTCCTAGGTACTGAAAGAGGCGACTCCAGCAGGGAAAAGAAATTAACTAGTAGATGTCTATTTAATCTTCAACTAAAATGGAGTATTACAGAACTATCAAAAAACTATCAACAAATACCTGTGAAGTGGAGATCAAAGAAGAAAACATAACTTTAACAAATGTCTTTACTATATAATATATTATATATATTATTTTTATATATATATTATATATCTATATTATATAACTATATATATATATATATATATATATATTATATTATATTATATATATAATACAGCTATATATATATATAGTATATATATATATAATATATATATAATAATATATATTATATTATATATATTAGTAATATATATGGCGTAGGCGGATTTTCATTAGGGGGGAAGGTGAGTGGTATAATATAGTTTTAGCTATTATTATATATATTATATATAATTATATATATAATATATATATATATATATATATTATATTATATATATTTATTATATTATTATATTATATTAATAATATGATATGTATATATAAATATATATATAATATGTATATTAATATAGTATATATATATATATATATATATATATATATTTTATATTATATTATATATATATATTATATATTAATTTAAATAATAATTGAATTATTGATAATATGATATATGATAATATTGATAAACGCTGGGTACAGGAATTCTTTATGGTTGTTGATTTGATCACAAATATAAAATGCCATATAAAAATACGACAACGATAACAAATTGTAAAATATAAATTTGTCAATGTAATTTTAAATATAAATTCTAATTGAAATTTGGATGTGAAAAACTGGAGACTTATGTCTCATATAAGCTAGTTTCTCATCTTTTATGACCTCCTTAATTTTCAGGATTTTCCAAGCACAAAATAAACAATTTTAAGGCTAAATTCAGTATTTGAAATTAAATATTAATTTTTGGCATTATTAATGTGTATTAAGAACAAATAAATGTTTATTTTAAATTTTTTAAATTTTTTTTTATTAGATTCCTAGAAAAAAAAATCTTTTAAGAAAATTAAATTCACGTGCATAGTGAATACTGTCATAAAATTTTCTCTGCTGCTTTTTTGGGAGAAGCTCGATGTTGATTCTTAACATTTACAATTCAATTTAGATGTTTGTTTAATTTTACATAATCTTTTATATGTAGTATGTAATATATTTGTTTCATATGACTAATTCTCTCAAAAAATAAGAGAATTTTATCGTAACTTTACGAAATTTGTAGAAGATCGATTGTTTCTATAATGATAACTCATGCTAAGCACGAGAGCTAATCACTATATTATAATATATATTTATTAGTATTTAT
>JABUQX010103925.1:0-19810 GCA_015478945.1 Trachelipus rathkii
CAGAGAGAGTTATATATATATATATATATATAAGTATATAGGTATATATATATTGGGCACAGTTGGAAATAGCAACATCGGAATCGGGAGTCGAAATCAGAATCACATGATCCTAGTTAATTCAGGAACATAAAATAAATATTCTAATGACTTTTTTTTTCTCTTCCCTATGCTTCTAGGGGTGTAATGAGGTTAAGTTTAGGTTAGGTTAGGTTTAGGTCACATGAATTTATTTCACATAAAGTAAGGTTTTAGTTACTCTAAAAAAAATCATTTTCTTTAATTTTCTTTTACGTTTGAGATGCTTGACAACTCCGTAACTTGCTATACTTAATTCAATTAAGAAGTCGCTCCACAACTAGATCCAAAACCAAGCAATAAGTTTTGTTTCATCTAGTCTTCATAAGATTTCCATTTCGCCCCTAAAGATGATTTAATTTTCTGAAGCTTTAGTTTTATATATAGTCATTAGTTTTTTTTACAGTATTATCCTGCGTGCTTTAAGTAATGTTATATATATATAAATATATATATTATATATAATACATATACTATATATATATAATATAATATATATATATATATATATATATATGTATAACTATATCTAATATATATATACTATATATATATATATATAATATATATACTATATATACTTATACTACATATATATATATATATATATATATATTATTATATATATATAAATATATATATATATATATATATGTATATATATATTTATATATATATATAATATATATATATATTATAATATATATATACTATATATATTATATATATTAAATATATATAACTATAGTATATATATATATATATACTATATATATATTATATACTCATATATATATTATATATATAATCCTTACTATATATATATACTCTATATCTATATAAATATATATATATATATATATATATATTAATATATATATATATATATATATATTATCTACACCTTATTAATATTTATATATATATTTTATATATATATATTATTATATATATATATATATATATTTTGGGTTGATAGCATATATATTATTATTATTATTATTATTATATATATATATATAATATATATATATATAACCTCTATATACACACTATATATATATATATATACTAATATATATATATTATTATGACACAAAATGTGTGTTTATAGTGTTATTATTAGTAAAAGAATTTAGCAGCATTGTCTTAATCTATTTTAGATGAGCAACTATCATCTGATTTCCATTGGTATATATACCTAAAACATATACAAATAATCAGCTGTATAGTTGGTATATATATGCTTTTTATATCTAAAATGAATACCAACTATAAATCTGATTATTGGTATCTGTTTTAAATATATGATTCTCCTATTTTATCTGTTTTCGTTTATCAATTCTCTCTCTCTCTCTCTCTCTCTCTCCTCTTCTCTCTCCTTTCTTCTTTTTCGTCTCTCACATCTCTCTCTCTCTTCATCATATATCTAATCATCTATTCTCTTCTCTCTCGTATGTCTCACCTAAATTTCTCTCCATAATCTCTCTCTCTCTCTCTCTCTACTCTCATAAACCTCTCTCTCTCTCTCTCTCTAGTTTTCTGCCTTAATAATAATTAGTTCGACGAGAAATATTCTTGAAGCTTCTATTAATTTAAGAGATACTCAAGAAGTCAAATATAAAGAATTGAAAAAAAAAATATATAACATTATATCCATTTAAATCATTTATAAAGAGAAAGTAGTTTATGAAATAAAGTAATTGATGAAATAATAAAGAATATTATATAGCTCTTCTTAGCGAGTTTTAAGACTCGCAAAATCTGACGACGCTGTTCATGACCCGAAACGGAAAAGAGTTACAAATAAAGATTCATACTTAATCTTAAATTCACATATGCGTTGGGAGTTTAGATCATCAAAAATGGCAAAAACTTTGGGAAAAGGAAGCTGAGGGAGAGTTTGTGACAGTTAAGTAGGAAAGGAAAAGGAATATTTAGTATTTTTTTCGTTTTACTTTGTTTCCATCTTATATCATATATATATTATATATTATATATATACTATATATATATATATATTATATATATATATAAATATAATATATATATATATTATATATATATATATATATATTATTATATTATCATATTGTTATTTATCGACCACACGGAACGGGAGGTCGATCAAAAAAAAATTCACAGGTAGATTCTACTGATTAATAAATATGATGTTCTAGAGTGAAACATTAATTTTTTTTCTGTTCTAGGGGTAAAATGAAGGTTAGGTTAGGTTAGTAGGGTTAGATTAGGTTAGTTCAGTAAAAAAAAATTATTTCACTCCTAGAACATCTATTTATGTATCATAGAGGGTAACCTGTGAAATTTTTTTTGATCCGACCTAACGTTCAGTGTAGCCGTTAATAACTATATAATTAATATATATATATATATATATATATATATAGATTATATATATATAGTATATATATATAATATATAATATACTAATATTATATATTTATATATATAATATATATATAGTATATATATATATAATCTTATATTATAATAATATATCTTAATTATATATATATATATATATATATATATATATAATATTATATATATATATATATATATATATATAATCATATTTATATATATAATATATATATATATATATATATATATATATATAATATATATATATATATATATATATATATATATATATATATATATATATAATTAGATAAAGACTTCAAACAATCTCAATAGAGAATTTTCCAAAAAAAAAATATGTAAGCGATTGATATTAATTATATTTTTTAATAAAATTAGATATATTTTAAATATTTTCAAAAATGATTTTAATATATATTAATTGAATCATATCAAGAGGATTAAAAATTGTTTAATTTGAATTATCTGATAATGTAGAAATAATTATTTATTACTGAAAAGTATTCATTTTATAAATATTATTAAAATTAAAAAATTATTGTAAATGCTTCTTGAAATATAACATTTTCCGATAAATATTTTCTGGATTTTTTCCAATTAAACATACAATATCCGCTACATGTAAATTCTCTCTCTCTCTCTCTCTCTCTCTCTTCTCCTCTTCTCTCTCTCTCTCTCTCTTCTCTCTATATATATATATATATATATATATATATATATATATATATATATATATATATATATATATATATATATATATATATATATATTATATATATATATCATATATATAATATATATATATATATATATATATATATATATATATATCAGTGGTGGTTCTTGGCGTTGGAAGCTGGGGAGCAGAACATTTTTGCTCATATAACTAGTATACATGGCACAATCGAAGGATGTCAGATTTGTAGCTAAATCTGGGAATCTAATACATTTTTATGGCAATTTTTAGCATTTTTGATACTTTTTACCATTTTTGGCACTTTTTAGTGATTTCGGAGCTTTAACCATAGCTGCAGGCATGTCAGCAGCTGACTTGGTCAAGGCTGGGAGCCTACGGAGAAATTTTGAGATTTTTTGCTGTTGTAGCATAGCAAGTCAATGACAAAGGATCATTTCTAGGATTAAGGATCAGGATTTCAGATCTTCAGACAGACAAGAAATCCAAGTCATGTCGGCAGTTGACTTGGAAATTTCCCCTCACTTCGTTAGATTTTGACGTTTGATACGTCAAGGATGGGGTTTATAAGGTCAGTGAGACCGTTTTTCAGGTATGGATCAAAGTTTTCTAAATTTTCTGACCTGAACTTAGATGGTTAACCCCCAAAAGGAAGTTTTGATTTCTAGATGGTTTTAAATGAAGGTTAGATCATTTCTGATGATTCCAATCGATTAATCGTGGAATTTTACCCCGAAACCGATATTTAAATCGTCTATCTACGAACTCTGTTTGGCATATTACATTGAAAAACATATTAGAAATAAAATCATTAGTATTATTTAACAATCATTCGATATAATTGGTGTAGTAGGGCACGAAATGAACAGATAACTGTGCGCACGTTTTATATAAACACGGTCATATGTACACACTTTATCACCTCATTTTTGAGAGATTTAATTATAACTTTTCCATCAAACCTGCTACCCCTATAGCTGGTGGTGTCAACTCGTCGGAGCAGAGGCTTCAAGCTGCTATGTCCCTCAGGGGTGCTGAGCCTCTAACCTTGAAAATAGCAGTAGCTAGATGAAAAATAGGCAGCCGACAGGATTCGGCTAAGAATTCGAAGTCAGAAAAGGAAACGGAGGCTGAGAAGGCTCGTAAGGCGGAGAAACTGAGCCGAATCCGGATCCGGATCCGGATCCGGATCCGGATCCAGAGTTGAAATCTGTCTACAAGCACATAATAGACGAGATGTGGTGTCCATTTTTATGTTTATGATCCCGTAGAACTTGATTTTGAGGGTTTCAGAACCCTCAAGGGTGTTTGAACACCCCCAGGAAGGCGTCCCCCCAAAAATATGAATTGAAGGAGAGATGCATGAAATGCATAAAGGAAAAGATGGAGAAAGGATGAGGAAGAAATTAGAAGAAGTCTGAAACCGAGTAGGTTCATGATGCAGAGCAACTGAGCATGTGCCGGAGTGGAGTCTTGAAATAAACTTATAATGGGCCAAATGAGATGTCTTTCTATATGTTAATGAAACCGGAGAACTCGATTCTGATAGTTTTATTATGACAATAAGTTCTACGGGTAACCTTAGCATCCCCGGGATGGGGTCCTAGAAGAAAAAATAGAAAAGCAGGGTTCATAACAGAGGATGATGGTGAAATGATGACCAAGGACGATTCCATAGGAACCAGAAACGGTAAGACCCCCATATGAGATGGGAGTAAACTGTATCCCAAATCAGGGTTTCACACTTAAAATGAAATTTTAATGGGAAATTCAGCTATTAATTTCTTAGATAATCACTATAACAACCAAATCTGGCACAAAATATGGATCTTAGCACAAGGAGCTTATTAATTTTACCGCCTCTTTCTTTTTGTCTCTTTAACTATCTGCTTTCTACCAATCATTCTTATTACATTCTCTAACGTAACGTGACCAAAGCTTACGTTTCATTACTCTGCACATGAGTGTTCCGACCCTAACAAGTGGAGGCTTTCATTTCTAGAAGTAACTGTATGCTGGTACATTTATATTTTCACATTTAATATTCAAATTTCATTTTCTTACTCTTTACGCAAACTATAATATTTCTTTTGCATAATGAAAATTTAAGTATTTTGTTTAAAGTTCTTATTTTTTCACGAAACATGTTCACTCACCAAAGGTCATATCACAACTGATCCCATATTCACATGCGTCACAATAAATGATGTCACTGCATTACGTGGTGGTGATTGGTCCATAACGTCCAAGCCCAGGTTAACGATTAAAAACCTGATAAGGACATTACGAGGTGCTGATTGGTCCATTACGTCCAATCTCAGATTACGAATGACGTTTAAATATCTGATATGAAGATATTTCGGGTCGTATTGTATTGTACTCAGAAGTGATGGAGTTATTGATAGATATACAAACAAAGTCCATGATATTTCAGTTTCTTACTGCGTGTCATAACATAAAGTCGACTCTATCTATATATTATACCTCTATCCAGCATTCATCCAAGTTAGATTTCTCCACTGAATGATCAGATACTCAATCAGCAGTTCTTAGGTTCTCTCTGACTATTATGCCGTGGACAATTATTTCAAATATCAAAATATTGTGTTGTGCGCTGAACCACTTACTGAATGTTACGTGGGTGAATATCTCAGTGACGTAATTAATGAAATGTTAGGGAAATGGAACCTATCTCCAGATAATGTTCACTGTGCCATTGGAGATAATGGTGCCAATACAGAGAAAGCGTTTCTTTCTTGGGTGAATAACTCAAACTCTGTCACTCATCAACGTTAGAAAGGTTGTGACATCTCAAACAACAGTCAGATAAGTTCTCTCAAAATTTAGGTAAATTGGGATAAACTTTATTCATTGGACCATGGTTCAAGAAGAACTAAAGAAAGAACAGGCCCGAACTAACGTTTCACATATTTCAGTAATGCATAACGTTACGACGAGCTGAAACAGCACTTAATAAATCACCCTGTTTGTACGGCCGCTCTAACAATAAAATAAATGTCTTAACATCCCATGACAATAGGACACGAGTAAACTGGCGAAGATGATCCCTCAACTATCCAATATTCAGGAAGGAAACGAATCACAATAAAATGAAACATGAAGCTGTTATTGCATATAACAGTGGGAAATCAGGGATAAATTTCTTCTACCAAATGGCATCCTATGCCTCTACACTACTCTGCACAAGGGCATAAAATGGGTTCGTAAATTAGGCATAGAATTATTATCGATGATGACGGTAGTTAATCCCCTAATATTGTACTAAAATGTAGTGGAAAGAAGATGAAGATTAGAAATTTCAGGAAGATCATAGCCGCAGCTTTACTCCAAGTATCTGCACAACCACGTTTGATCACACCAAAACGAAAAGGGACATGTCTTGCCAAAGAAAATTGCCAAAATGAAATTGGGAATCCAATAAGAACGGCGTGTAAGCTCTGCTACGCAAAAATGATTAAAGAGAAGGGAAGTTCCGCCGCCAGAAAAAAAATTTCCACATTGTGAATCCTCTGCCATTTTTGTGCCTCGAGTGTTTTGCAGCTCAACATAAATAGGTGCATCTCTATATATATATATAAACATACATTGTAATTACTTGAAAATTTCTGATTTTAAGTTTTTAGAGTGCAAAAAAAAAAGCTAATTTCCCTGCATTCCCCCATTTGACGGTATAATATATATATATTTATATTATTATATAAATAAATATAATAATTATTATTATATTAATAAAATATATAAAATATATATAAATATTATATATATATAATATCTATATTATATATATAATAATAATATATATTATATATATAATATAAGTAATATATATATCAATTATAATATATATAATTATATATTTAATTAGATTATTAAGATTTAAATACATGAAAATTAATTAAATAATATGTTAAAGAAAAAACAAATAAAAATTATAAAATAATTAAATATCCCCCCCAGGAAGTTGTGGACTAGGACAAGGTTGTTTCTACTGGAGCATTCTTCAGCAGCTGCCTCAGTAGTAGCTTAAATGAGCAGCTTTCCCTGTTATAAATGGAGCTGGACATGGAAGCCAAAAGTAGATCTTAACCGATGACTGGACTGCACTGTAACCCTTGATTGAGGAACGAGGAATCTGGAAAACCAAGGCCAAGAGGAATGCGAGGATGGTCAAAGAATTGAAAAAGTCTAATGCTCAACATCTTGAGGTCAGAAACTTCGCCTCCAGCTTAGTAAAGTTACCAAAAGACTAAAGAGATAGAAAGAGTAGAAGACAGAGAGTGCAAATTAAGATTTTAATAAAACTGAATTAAAAACTTTTGAATTTTTCAAGATATGAATATCTAGGGACATTGCCAAACGTAAGATGCAAAAAAAATTAAAAAAAAAATTTCTATTGTCAGTTCTCCAATCTTGGAAAAATTTTTTGGAGGACGAGAGAAAGGAGGCTGTGTCTATTAGGAAACTTCACCTGATGGTGTTGCAAGTGTAACTCATGCTGCAAAGGAGAAGGGGCTTCGCTACAGACCCAGCAGTGCCACCGGTAAGGGCAGCACATGACAGCTGGTAAGTTTAAATAATATTAATTTAATAATAATAAGATGCAACAACAAACTAATGTGTTGCTATATATTAGTTATCAAGATATTAACACCTGTTATAGGGAAGTCTTGATTACTGTATACAAATGTTTGATCAAAAAAATTAAAAATTTGATTAAGTTTGTATTATTGTTATTATACAATGCAGCAATGACTTCTCTCCAACTCTGCGGCCATGAAGTGCTTAGCAAGTCGCGGGTCGTCCGTTCAAGGGAGATGAGTCCGTCAGCGTCAGAGTGTCACTGGATGAGAGATCGGTCAAAGTTCAGCAGCAGCAGAGAGCATAGACAAGGTAACAACCAGTGAAAAAAATTCAAAACATAAATATTATATGAATTGACCGAATTTTTCTTTAAATAGGTATATATGCTGAGCGATTACTCTCAAAGTTTAAAGGAAAAATATTTTATACGAGTTTGGAAAGATAGCATTTATAACATTATTGCCATTCTTCTCATCAGCTCTTCACTCATTCATGATGCCGACTGATTTTAGATGAATCCTTAACAAGAGAATGTACCATCATTAATCCGCGAGTTTCATCCACTCAAGGAGGACTTTGAGGCAGGGAGTATGAATAAGCTGATGCAAAAGGGGAAATCGACGATAAACAACTCCTCTTCACCAAATGGTGCATACAGCCGACATGTTGAAGACGCCCAAATAGTCCTTATCTTGGGAGACAGTCCACTTGATTGACAGGGTCAACCTCAAAAGGTGCCATGCAACCTTGGCATCAGTTGGAGGTGAGAGGTAAGAAAGATTAAAAAAGTTAAAATTTCTCTTCCAGTGATCGCTACATCAAGTAAAGAAATGGAACTTTTAGGTAAATAGTTATTAATATTAAAGATTAACAACCAAATAAAATATTGTCTTTAGGAAAGGCATAACTGCACCGAGTGTTACTTGGGAAACTATCACAGAGAAAATTCTCATGATTTGCAGTGTCCACGTAGTGAAGGCAAGCCACCACGACGGAATGCAACTACTGGACAGCCGTTCAACGCCGTTTGTGATAGTCAACCGAGACCAGGAGAGACTTCTATGGACCGATTATCCTGACTTGGAATGTGATCTCCGGAGCTGAGGGCTGAAGAGTGAACAACAACCAAGTCTGGCGACTTGCCAACACCGTGCAGGTACTTATGCAGAAAACTAGCTAAAGTGCTACTAATATGTGATATAGTTGCTAAATGCTATAATATATATTGTAATAATTATTTAAGTAATAAGTACAAAAGTGGGACTCTGGTCATTTTAAGATTAACTAATACTAAATGTCCCGAATTGAAGATGTAAAGCTAGCTCCACACTCAATCGAAAGCGACAACAATGTGAGTGAAATACAGGGCGGACAAGTGGGGTCTTTAACAGTGGAGAGAGCAGTGCAAGATCCAGGCCTGTGGAACCTCAGAAAGGGCCCGCCAGTGGTTGGCCAACGCAGATCAAGATTGGCAAGAGAAACGTGAAGACTCTTGTTGGTGAAAGGTTAGGTAGTAGTTACTATAAAGAAAAGAAATTTACGTAAGAAATTGTTGCTAGATTAATTTATAGAGACAAGTTCATTTATAAGTATTTGGAGATTTTTATAGTAAAGTTATAATATTTATTAGTCAGAGAATCCCTAATAGGATAGTGGTGATGGTTCGTTGGAGGTGTTAAGGGGTCGAATAACCAAATGGATGCATAAACACCATCCTCTTCGAAGATCAGCACAAGAGGTCCCCCTCACGAGGTAAGGAACGTCGAGGCAAATAAGTAAAGTATTTTTAATTAGCAATTGCTCTTTTAATATTTTTATATAATTAAATTAAATTTATTTAAATTATAAAATCTCCTCACAGAGCTCAACTCTCCATTAACCTGTTTTCTGTACGCTGTACCAGCTCTTTTGCTCTGCCCAGCACGTCATATCGCGTATTACTTCGAAAGCAATCTCTAACTGAATATATCCTACCTTTTCCCCGGTGTCCGATCGCTAAAACAGACTTCCACATGTGCTACTTTATATTACACTCATAACAATATGGTGGTGCTCCCGCTACCTTCTCTCCACAGTCAAAGAACATTTTACAAATTTCCTCATTCCGCCTGCAGTCCTTTCCCTTACCCGCAAGACACTGCTTCATGATAGAAACTCGTCTTCATTAATCAATCGTCTAACTGCAAGAAGCCCTCAATTAGTCCTTACTGTAACAACTATTACTCATGTCTATTTCTCCTATTTCATAAGATAACCTCGATATTCAGTTCTCTGCGTATTTTTATTAATATACAATTATCTTACGTAACAAGAATATATTAATTTTCAATCTTTCGATCATGAACGAAGTACATAAATGATGGTCATGCAGCCTGTGGCGCAGTGTCGTGATATGCTTCAGGGGGAGAAACAGGGCATCATGGGTCACCGGAGCGCTTCCTACACGCAATTTGGTGATGAATTGGACAGCTGAAAGGAGAGAGAGAAAATATATCCTTGGCACAACCACCTAGTACAGGCCCTCCCCAGTGGCTATGAAAAGAGGTGGCCACCTCTTTCAGATAGGAATCGTCCTTTGGCCACTGTAGCCCTTCACCCTCTTCACCTTAAGGCTAGAAAGCATTGCACTGCAGGGTGAGGAGATCGGGCGAGGATTAACGAGCGGAAGCTAGGGGACTCATCAAACCACTGAGAAACAGGACAAGCAGCGTCAGCCTTGCCAGCAACAGAAAAAGAACCCCAAAATTCAGACGCACTCCATCAGTAAATTGTTTCCCTAAGAGTATTGTACGAGCCAACCAGCAGCAGGATGTGAGGGACGTCCTAAAGAAGTCCATGGAGGAGTGGGGTGCCCTTTCTCAAGAAAAGATCGGCTTTCCAGTCCGCCAACGCCAGCAATAGGAGATATGGAGAGATTCTAATTATATAAATAGTAATACCCCATTTCCTAGTTCAGGCAGCTGTGGAGAGGTTGCTCACGCGGGTTGGGGACATCTGAGGGCAAGAGATCGTCCTTGAGAGGAGGAAAGGTTGAGACCTCTTTCCTCAAAGGAATATGGACGCTGCAGGAAGTGATGTAGCCAGGAGGAATGGAGGAGAAGAGGACCTATGCTTATGAAAGTATTTAACTTAATTTAGTGTAGTATTAACATTTAATAAAAAAATAAAACATCGTGTTACTATCTTATATAAAAGTTGTAAAATGTTAGGCATGCGTTTGCGTTTCGCGCAACAAGTTACTTTGTAATTTACGGTTCTGCGTAGGAAAGCCGAATAGCCAGCATATTTAGATGCGAAGGAGATTTTGCAATAATGGGAAAGTCGATAGGCCGACGACACACTAGTTTTTTTAGGTTTTTGGCAAAATGGGTGGCCCCCCTAGAAAAAAAAATAGCCCCCCCGTAAAATGGGGGGAACCGCGGGAACCCCCTCCCTGAATAAAAAATTTTAAAAGGAAAATAAAAGCTCCCGGCCCCCCCCCCCGCCGGGGGGGGTGCCCCCCCCCCCCCCCCAGCTCTGTATATATATATAGGTAATATAATATATTATAATATATATATATATATATTTATATATAATAAAATATATTAATATAATTATATATACGTAGTATATATAAATATATAATGTGGATAATTGGTTAGAGCGACAAAACTACATCGATCCATACTTTCTCAAAACTTACAATAGTTAAGCAGGAAAGGTACATTGGGAAATTCTGGGGAAAATTTATGGCGGATGTATAAAAAAAAAAAAAAAAAAAAAAATATAGAAAAAAAAACTATCTCATATAAAGGTTGAAAAGTGAAAGATGGATTTTAATAGGAATTACCATGACAAAGTGAGGAAGAGATAGATAAAAAAGAAGTATAAGTAAATATAGGCATCTCGGATTAGGAGCAGTGACGAAAATATATCGGAATTGAGGTTAAAAAAATATTGGATTGGCAAAATTTATCTAATGAAGTAAAAACAAAAGTAATGGGGCCAAAAATTTGTTAGGCTCGAGTGACGGTGAACAGGAGGGGCGTTTCCATATCGTAGGGTAGGCGAAGGTCCCGAACCCCAAAGCTAACGGGGTCGGACCCTCCGGAGGGGAATAATCCTAACCTGTGGTTCCGAAGTCCGGAGACCCGATCCCGCCATCGTGGTATATTTTTACCTTGGGATTCTTAGTAAAAAGAAAAAAGCTAAAATAATAGTTAAAGTCTATTATTAACGAGTAACAGAGATCTCTAATAGGCTCCTAATCATATACTATATATGCAAATTATTTATTTTTTATTTTTTTTTACCCCATTCCTCTTAAATTTACAGGATCAAATGTATTCATTCGCTGTAGCTATTGATTTGAATTTTTTGTTTTCGCTAGATTGGGACGAGCATTCAGCAATGATCTCCGTGCTATGTAGTTTTTGAGATATGGATTTAGATAGTGTCGCTTAAACAATTTATCCGTAGATTTAATATGTATAGTATATATATTATATAGATATATAATATATATATATTAAGTAAATATTATATATTATAAAATAGTAATATATATATATAATAATATATATATAATAGTAGTATATAGTAAGTGGGGTAAATTATGTCGAGGTTACTAACTTTATTCGTTTTGGCTTCGGGGGGTCGCGAGACTTAAAAGGTGAGAAACGTTGCCGTAGAGTATAAGCTCGCGATATATGGAACGCAAGGAATGAATAAAATAATGAAGATTAGAAAGATATTAATATGCTCGACAAAAGGGACGGTAGGTTGCATGGGGTATAGATTAGAGTAGGTAAATCCGAGAGTACGGAAGGCTGACGAGTCGAAAAGAATTAAAAAGAGAAAGCAACTTTGACATTACAGATTCAGGTTGTGAGTATGTTAAATGCAATTTTAATACTGTATTTTTTACCAATTTGCACTTAACTGTCAACCTAATGCTTCTTACAATTAATTCGGAACGATCCTAATTAAACGAAAATAATCGTATTTTGAAAATATATTAAGAATATAATTATCTGTTATCCTCATCAGGGAATATAGAAACTACATCAGAAACTATTCATTCATCTAGCAATCCAGTACGTGGAGATATAACGAATAAGTGAAATAAAAAGTGATGTGTCTGTAGAGACTAGTACCAAAAGCTGAAAATTGACAGCTGACTCTCAGCAGCCTAGATAAATTGTAAAGTTACGATAGAGATGCGTTCATATATACTGTATATTTGGAAGAGTGATTATAAAATTTAAATCAGAGAGAATGTCATCACTGCAACGTTATTAGAGGGTAGAGAAAGTTTGTTAAGACCAGGCTAGAGTTTGGTTCTCAGATATCGAATTTGAGGAGTTTATCAGGAAATTTTTAAAATGTCCTGATTTGATCATAAAAAAGTCAGTAGATCGACGTCAGTGTAACAGAGCTTTCACGAGAACAATTCTTAAGAGTTACGAGAATGTCAGGGAACAGGATAGAGAATGTTATCAGCTATATATATGATACACTAAAGGAATGGTGCCACTACTGGACACTGTTCAATGAAGCTTTATTTTGACGATACCTGCAGTAAACGGGAGGCTAAGATAGGTGCTGCTAGCTTCTGAAAACTCTCTAAACTGGGAATAATATTTTCTGGCTTTGTTGACACCATAGGTTATGAATTATATTGCAGGAGGTTTCAGTAAAGTATATGCTTTCAACACAAGGCCAAGGATCCCTTATTTAAAAGATCAAAAACTTTTGAAATTTTTTTACAAGGCACAATATTGACATGGGAGGCAGATACGAGTAAGAAAATTTAATGCTGAGTAGAAAAAGTTAAGTATGCCCAAAAAAATTAGAGGGATTAACCTGGGTCCGAGTATAGATTTTGGAAATAGCAGATTATTTATAGGGTAATAGTCATACGCAGAATCAATTCCGCAACCAGGAGGCATTTATTTGGAGATGGAACGAGAGGAAAAGCAATATAGTTGCTTAAAATTATATTTTTAAAAAAGTAAAATTTACAAAAACAGAGGAGAAAGCGACTAAACGATAGTTGCTCGTATATAATAAAATGTTATAATGAAACAGGTTTTCTAACATTACGCAATTGAAGCTCTCAGATGATAGAATTCTTTAAAATCTGTTGGAATACAAACCACAATAAATCTATTGCTGAAGAAGTAACAAATAAATGATTAGTCATTAATAATATTTAAGTGAGGGAATGTGCAAGCAGTTTCATATATGAGAAAAGAATAAACGATGACATAAGAAAAGAGATGGCCCAGATATTAATAAACAATAACATATATTGTAAAACTTACTTAACAGCCACACGAACATGCAAGTCAAGAAAAAGAATAAATTGTTTATTCAAAGATGATGATTTGATTATTAATAATAAAAATTCTTTAGATTTATAGCATCAGGTCGCAGAAATAATTTACAGGTTTGGGGTCGCCTCAAGATAATCCTACAATAATCTTGTTGGATTGAAAAATGCATTCTGCTTATTGAAAGGAAAGAGTTGATAGCTGCCATTGAAGGGTGGTAACGATACAGCAGAAAGGAAGGTTTTAAGAGTAAATTCTAGAATAACTAAATTATAAAAACTATCATTGTTTAATAAGTAATATACTCTTTTATTTAGTAGTTAAATGTTTATAATTTTTATAATAAATCGAAGTTTAAATTTATATGTTGGTAAATTGGATAATAACAAAGTATAAGTAAATCTCTTCTTTTTATTAATTGTGCAAGACTTCGAAACAAACCCAGGCATACCAGCATGATAACTTGAAAGGGAAAATAATAGGTTTAGAGTTTCTTTATTCTCCAATTAATATTGAGGTTGTACAAATGCACATTATATAGCTATAATTCAAAAAATTAAAACAGTTTTAGATATTGAATGTCTTTTGATTGAAGCATGTTAAAAAGTGATATCAATACAGTTGAATTATTATGGTTTTTCAACCTTTAAACTCATGGGGATGGGTTAAAACAATTTTGTTATCAGTCACAAAATTATATAAGAATAAATTATACATATGGTGAGGCAGCAATACACAATTAGGTTCTTCTATGAGAACAGTTGATTTATTTAGATATTCAATTAGATGCAATGAAGAATGGATATTCTGCATGTCAGATCTTATGAGATTTTTGACAATCTAAGGGGACAGGCTAGCAACCGGCTTTACTTCTTTCTTGGACTACTCCAGGCCAGCATTGGAGGCTTAATGTGCTTAGAACAGACACGTCTTTTGGAAGGTCTAGGAAAAGAGTTTCGAGGTCAAATGGGAAGATGAAGCTTGTCAGAACAGGGTGAACCCTACCTCAGTTAGAACTAAGGATTAGATCAGAAATCATACACACTGAAAATAGTTTTTAAGTCTTCTAAGAGAAGTGTTTCGAATGCCAGAGGAGAAAGATGCTGGTCTAGACTGACAGGGCGAAAGCTATCTGGGAGATGGTAGATAGTAGATAGATTAGATATATATATAGAAAGAAAAGTTTATAAATTTTTTTAAAGCTTTTCCCCCAAATTTTTATCAATCAATTAAAAAAAAACTGTCCAATATGTTTTAATTCGTAAGAAAGGAAAAGAGTCGCAAAATACTAAGGTCTGTTATTAATAGGCGCTACAACAATGCTTAATAGTTTGCTACTATATGCATCAAGAAATCATGCGGGATCGGATGAGATGGTCATAGGCCATGGAGCTTCGCTTACATTTGTTATTAAGTGAAAGAGGGGATGCACCCCCATTTTTGCAAAAAGGATATTATATATATAGTATTATATATATATAATATTATATATATATATATATATACATAATATATATATATATATATATAGTATATATTAAATATATATATATATATATATAGTAATATATATATAATATAAATCCGTATATATATAATATCTAAAGTAATATTATATAGTATAGATATAATAATATATAATATAATATATATATAATAATAATATTATTATATATATAATATAACTTCCAGCTGCATCGAAGAACACCCGATGAATTTAGCCCGGGGGGGGTGCGACAATTAAATCCCTCTCCACACAGGAGGTTATCCGAAAGGCGTTTGGGCAAAGCGGGCCGTGATTTTAGCACTTGCTTTCTCCCTACTCATTCCATCTTTCATCTGCTTCGAATCCTTTTTCTAGGGAGACTACTTTTCTCCTCGGTCGGAGATGTCAGAGACCGGGTCCCTAATATAGTGCCTATCTCTAACATCCTTGGAACGAAAGCATCAAGTGTGTTAGTGTAAATGGTACTGAACCGTACATTTCGAACCCCCCTCCCCAATACCATAGGTTTTACACTTGAACGTAGCATCCACCACCAACTCAAACTCTCGAATAAAATCCCAACATACTACATTAGATCATGGTTACAAAACAATCACAGAATCAGCATTCTAAAAAACACAATATCCACATAGCTTATCATACAAGAAGATCCCTCTCAACGCCCACCTTCCCATTCTGGTTTAGAGCAATACTCCCTTCCAACCTCCTCAAACCTTTTAACATCTGATTAATAATAACATACCAATCTATAACTAACACTTCACCAATCTCGCGATAATAAAAGCCCATCTGTGTTATCTCCGAAAAACATCAACAAATAGCTAATACCAAGGATCAATCTTGAGGACTTAAACGCCAAACCTGCCTGGTATGAAGATAACATACGAACCGCCGGGTAAATATCTTAAAATTAGAATCATTATATCCTCTCTAAATCTCCCAAATACTCACAGCTCAATCCAACTCAGATGTCACATCTGTCCTCCGTACATACAGACTACTGGAATCAAGACTACATCAGATCACTCATCCTCATTCTCGGCTCGCCAGAACCCAATAAAAAGATACTCACATACACTCTACAAAAGCTACTGGAGATTTTACTACATATTGAATCATATAATCTAGACCAATACTGAAATAACCATTTTCAACTATTATAAACCAAGACCAATTAATCAGCAAGTCTTATATCTAAGTCAGAAATCTCAACACCCAACTATCACCCGAAATACAGTCACTTATTAAACATAGACCTCTCGAAAACTCGACATATAGTGCACTAACCAACTAATAATAAATTAAACGCTCAGATCTTCAATCTCATACACAAGACACACAAGTTACAGGATATTAAAGCACTCTCCAATAGATAATAAGGAAAATTGGCGTTATCAAAAACTAACATTCGCAGACGTAACCCCCTACTCATAATCCAAATCATTGCCGAACCTCCTTCTCAAAAAAACAACAGCTCGCAAACATATGCTAATAATCCGCGTAAACCGACCACCCATAATAGGTAACAAAAACCACTCAAAACTCCTATGATCACTCCTCTTTAACATCTGATACAGAGAAATCAAAACTAAACTCACCACAAGGTCAGCCCAATCTAACTTCATGAGCACCAGGAGAAAAGAATTCTCATCAACAGAAATGCTAAAATACGCACTTCAAAAAAATACCTCGCTTGATAACAAAACTATATTCGTGGAAGAGCAATTCCTATGCCATTCTCTCTCTCACATCACAACTGCTGGGAGAACTAATATACATAATACCGCATACCCTCAGATTCACCGGATTAAAGCATCATCACAACAACAGCCTAACTCCTCACCAACCTTATTAAGGTTTCAACCATCCCAATAACAGTTCATACCAGCTAGCTGAAAAAGCCTCGACACTGTCACATATCTTTATACAAATCTTCAGTCCTTAGAAACATGAAAAAAGTGCTCATCAACTTCCCATGGCGATTACGCAAGTCCTCATAAACCCTTTCTCTTAAACTACAAAACAGCGACCAGGGACATTCTTCTCATTCTTAAATCCTTCACAGAGATTACTACTACAATCTCCAACCTATTAATAGCAGCGTATCAGTCTCTCCAACTCCATTGTAGTACGCACCCACACACAAGAATACTACATATTGAGAAATTGGTTATCACACAGATGACAGCTCCCTTAATTTCCTCTCACCTCCTACACAGACGGCCATATCCTCAATTCCCCCAATAGTCTTCTGAAAACGCACAAACCAAAATTATTAGGATCCTTACGAAATCATAGGATTCTAACCACATCAATCAATTACTTCCTCACAATGGATAAAAGTCTGACAGCTCCAAACATTAGGTGACAGAACACCACCTTACAAATCTAAAACAACTCCTCAAAACAAATAAACTAGCTCCCATGGTAGACATTAAGATATAGAGACGTAGAATCGAATGTTGGCCTATGAGACGTCAGTACACACTATCGACATGCTCAGCATCAAAAGCACCTAGGGATTGGTCAATTATGTAACTAAAATCTTGCAATTTGCTTAGTAAAATAATGAGATATTATATTATAATATATATATATATATATATGATATATAAATATTTAATAATTATATATATATATTATTTATATAGTATATTATTATAATATAATATATTATATACTATATATAATATTAGATACACAAACATCCACCATGATTAATAAATAATGTTATGGTCACAATGAATTCTACATTAATGATTTGTAACTAAAACGCCATTGGCTTCGTCTAAATATTATTATAAGATACCACCATCATATACCTCCACATTTCTTAATGTGAATGGTCATCCAACAATCTGTGGAGCATTATAAATTTAATCCACTCTATTAGATGCAATGCGTTGTATATCAGATGGCATGCTTCTTCTAATTTCTATTATGCCCTGTCACTGTCTGCTCTACTATGAATTTTGTCATCTGTATTATAGTAGATGTAATATTTTGTAGACTTGGTACATGTCTTGAGAATGCCTTCTAAGAACATTCTACCTCGCTCTCTCCTAGATTCTTACATCAAACGAATAACTTGTTGCCTCTATGTGCCCTCCCCTAGCATATCTAAGTTTTTTTAAATAGGGCCAATTGTCAAATATCTATTACTGGCCCTACGATAGTATTATAAAGTTTATTATTTTCTTGCTCTGTAAACACATTGGATTATCAGCTCTTATATTTTATTCTAGTTCCAACTGATTAGCTACTTCAATAATGCTTATAATCAACTAAATCTTTTTCTTGGTCACGACAGCAATGCCATTCATAATGTAAGTTAAAATTTATTGAGTAACCTAGTGAAACCCTTCATTTTTATTTAAAATTTCTTTGGCAGTTCTGCCAAGAGTTATTCAGAGCTTTTGAATTTTATCATTTCAACTATTCTCAAACGAGGTGCACTTTAGTATCATCTGCAAACCTAGAACCTGCTTAAGTCCTGCAAATATTTATTATTGGGAACACCCTCCTTGAAAAAGCCTCCTCTGAATAGGGATTTGCGTGGAGCGTGTGATAACTTATAAAAAACAAAAAAAAAAAAAAACAATAGTGTCCGCATGAACCTGTGGGACAGCCACCTCAATATTCATGAGATTTATTGCATTAGTTTGAACTGTTTCTATTCGCAACAATCTTAATCACATGGTAAAACATTCACTTAGTGAATTGCAATATATTCTTCATTCAGCTATGTGGGGAATTCAAAGCTTGGTAAGTCTAAATATACTATCAAGTGGACACTCGTCAATGCAGTCAGTAGAGTATTCCATAAATTTCTAAAAGGTTTTGTCTGACATGACCTATCCTTCTGAAACCGTGATGGAGTCATACAATACTTATTATCTCTAAGATTTTCTTAGGATGACTTTCAGTACTTTTCCAGACTTTAAACCAGAGATGTTAGGCTATGGCGCTAGTAAAATATTCCAAATCTTTTACTACTTCTATAAATAGCCAACATAGCTGTTTCAGTCTCTGGTACTCCCAATTTTAGTAGATCGCTTAAAAATAAATACAGTGCTTTGCATGCGATATACCCTTTCAGAATTCTAAAACACATATTTCCCATGCAGGGCCTGCGCTTAACTGGAATATGGTCTACATAAAATTGGTGAGTTCTATATTTGAATCAGTTATATTTTCTGAAAATAT
>JABUQX010103926.1:0-28626 GCA_015478945.1 Trachelipus rathkii
ATAAAGAATGAAGATGTGTCAATAAACTCTATGAGTTAGTAGTATTAGATGTTATTTTTAGGTGGTTGGATATATATATTTTTTATTTATATATATTTTATTTATATATGATATATATAATTTATTTTATATTATTTATATTTATATATATTTTTTTATATAATTATATTATATTTAACTTGTATATATTTATAATATATATATATTATAATATATATTATTTATATATATTTATATATATATATTATTATTATTATATATTATATATAGTATATTATATATATAGTTATTAATGATCAAAGTATAATTATTTTATATATATATATTAGTTTCCTTTATATGGTTTTACGACTTCTGTAGTTTTGATTTTTTTTAACCATATTGCTAGTTTATATTATACCTTAAACAATGAATTTAAGGGTGACGAACATGATCGTATAAGTCGTATAATATTTTAATAATTTTACATTGCATATTAGTATATAATAAATTAAAAAATTTGATAATATCCTCTTGATTAGGTTGTAACTGTACGAGAAAAACCATATTAAATGAGCTTGTGATTATCTGCCATATAAAGCTTATCACAAAAATGTAAAAAAAAAAAAAAGGGGGGGACTTTTTCCCGACGGGGATCAGATGGGGGGACGTTTTCCAATACCTTTCCGTTAAGGAGGGCGGAGGAACCTCTCCGTGACATTTATATACCCAAATACTGAATAGATTAGGGGGTTATATATTAATTTTATATATATATATATTATTTATATTATAATATTATATTATTATATATTATATAATATTATATATATTAATATATGAATAGGTATATAGTAATATTATAGTATATATATATATATATGGTTATATTTATATGCGCGAGATGGTGATTGATTGGATTTGGAAGTTGTGTAATAAAGCCTTTATGAAGGGTATTGATCCTGAGGGATTTGGAGAGAGCAGTAATAGTACTTCGTTATAATAAGGTGAAATGTATGAAGGATTATAGGGGAATGTGGGTTTATCTGGTGTGTGTAAGGGATGATTATTATGCTAGGCCATTTTGGTCGAAGAGTGCGTCGACTGACTGAAGTGGATGAGTTTGGTGAATGAACTATGAACAAGGTTGGTCTTAGGATGTTTGTGTAGATATGGATGTGTGGATCAAATCTTTTAGTATTAATAACATCTAAAATTTTATGGATGAAGATTGGAAAATATTATTTAGGTGTTATGGGATTTGCAATCAGGTTTATTGATAGGATTATATAGGTGATAGCTCCTTATGGCAGTGTGTTAGTGAAATAATGATGGTTGTCTGGTAGTCTTCTGAATGAATCAAAAGTATGTTATGAACGATAGTGAGAGCGTTGTTGTTAATGAATAATTTGGTTGTCTAAAAGTTTTGGTTAAAGTTTAATAGCGGATGATGCAGGGAATGTTGTCTCCTTGTTTATTTAATTTGTAATAAGGAGGGGTATGAAGAATTCGAGGAGGTTGGATAGGCAGGTAAATGGTGTTAGAATGTATGTAGAATGGGGTGTTGAGTGTGAGGGGTGCCTACCTATATATGTGAATGATTTGGTTTTGAGTGGTGAATCTGTAAGAGAGTTTTGAGAGGATTTATAGAGAGATGTGATTTGGCAATGTGTGTTAAAGAAGGGGTTTTGAATTTAGTAATACGATATGATAAGAGTTTAAGGTTATTGGTTGTGAAGTCAGGACTGTCACTCGGTGTTTGAAGTTTACGTTTAGATTTGGTAGTCACTGAACAGTGTCCGAGTTTTTATAATATTTAGGATATTTAGTTGGATGAAAAGGGAACGGATGATGCATGAGTGTAGTGGATTATTTAAGTCGTGAAATTGGCAGTGAATGGTAACATTTGGTGCATTATTAATATCGTTTGGTGGATGTTAGAAGTGGACTAAGAGTCTTGAGTGCGCTATGGGTCTTTTTCATGAATGGTTTTGATAATTTTTATTTGTAAGGTGGTGTTTTTATATAGTAGTGAGACTATGGGTCCTGGAATAAGAGGTATAGACTATAGATCAGTGTGTTCAGATGGATCATCTTAGGTGGTCTTCGTGTTGGGTATTGAGAAGAATGATTAAATATTTGAGGATTGAATATTATTATGGGAGTTGTGTGGTGTTGAGAAAGGGGTAAATGAGAGAGAATATAATGAATTAGTATGTTGAGAATGGTTTGGTCATTGTGTGGATATTAGGATAAATGAATTAGTCGGTTGGTTAATGCGGATGTATAGTGGTGAAGTTGTGTTGGCATGCGACTCGGCGTGTGGGAGACTGAAGAAATAAAGTGGATTGATGTCGTAATAGAATGTCTGGAGGAGAGGAAATTATGATTTTTTGGCAGAGGGGTTGAGAATGATAATGGTGCTATAATATGGAGTGGATTATTGCGGGTTGCTTTGGTGAGGGGGTATGGTTGTGGCCCACCTGGCCAGTAGGGATGGAACTTGGCAGCTGACGTAATATGCCATACGTGAGTTGGTCCGCGCGGTCCGTGAAGCTAATAGTGATGGATTTTTTCTGACTGCGAACGAGTTCTCACATATCATTCGATAAACTGATATTCTCCTAATTAATCTTACTACAGTTTCCCGTTATCCCCCCTTTACCCTTATAAGGGTCTATTAATGTCTCTCTACACTATACCGGTATACTAATTACCTCTTTAACTCGCATGATGCCTTTTCATTCATATCTTTTGCAAAATCCACTCAAATTTAATTCCATCTCGCCTCCGTTCTTGAGCATTTCACCCAAGATTTTCATCCATACCTTGCAGATTTACCATTCTTTTCAACTTTCTCACTCTCCCTATTACCTCCTCCTTACTATAGAGCCCTATCCAATATATACCTATTCCTTTCTTAGCACATCAGAACCCACATCACATTCACGTATGCCTACCCTGCGTTCATTTACTGCCAACTGTTATGCTATGATTTCGAAAGTGTTCCTCCACACGCTTCCTCTTACTATCCATTTTCATCTAGCACGAAAGTGTACATTGTTATTGTGTCTGTGGGGATATTTGGTAATGTCTCAATTTAGCGAAGCATATGAGGAATACATCCATCTCCGCCAAGTTCGTTATTTCGTCATGTGTTAGAGGAAAGACCTACCCACCATGCTCGGTTTATATATTTCCTAATGTTTCGTACTCTCGCTTGATAAATTTGCCTGCAATTCTTATCCAGAAAGACCTTAGATAGCCTTGTCAGAGAGTAGATTATTAGTTTCATAAGAAGACTACCTTCTCGATATTAGCATTCCGGGGAAGTTACCTTAGAATATCAGTACGGAATAGAGGAATGATTGTGTCCCCTCTTTGGTCTCTTCTGTCAGTTCTTGGTTTTTGAATTGCCAGTCACTCCCAAATGTGACCCAGGGGGTTCCATTAAACAGAGTGTAATTTTGTTTTCTTGCGAAGAGTGAATCAGTCAAAGAAATTGTTTTAGCAGAGATTCCATTGTATTTTAGGTGTAAGGAGGCGTCATGTTACCCCAGTTAATTGTTCTTTATAATGGGTGGTTTTTAGTTAATGGAAAAGTTTCGGGAGAAAGCATGTTCATTATATGGCCACTAGGTTCTTTGCGGTACAAAATTGAAGGCGATATGTTATTGAGGGTGGGAGGAACAGACTTCCCCACGTCCTGTCGCCCTGTTTTTAGAGCCGTCAGTAAGCAGCTGTAGGGTGGGATCTCCCGCGAACTGCAGTGGAGAACAAGATGAATACCTTTACAAGGTCGGCGAGTGGCTGTGATGTTAGAGGAGTGGGTAGGACGAGACTTATAGATTCAATGGTGATATATATTTTCCTTCATTTTGTTCAATGAGATTTACGTTGTTCTTATTGCTTCTTGTTGCAAATAGGATTGGAGTAGGTGAGTAGTTAAGTAATGGTTTAGCAAACTGGTTTCTGGCAGTAAATGGCCAGTTTGAGGAGGGTATTTCTATTAGCATCTCTTCGTCAGAGTTCGTGTCAGAGTAGTTACAGGCATTTTGGGTTTTGGATAATGCAGAAAGATTAACTTTTGTGCAGTTCATGTGAGTAGATATTTGCTTCTTCGATCTAGTTAAGGTTCTTTCAAACTGGTAGGGCTTGTATTCGCGGCTTGGGGGGTTGGGTAGGTGGAGGACAATCTGGATAGATCTCTTCTTTTTCCTCCGTGAATATAAGGCTTGTTCACTTTTTGTGTTGGTTGTTGCGTCGTTTTGTGATATTGGATTCTACGGTGTAGCAAGTTTGAGTGAGGCCCTGACTTCTTTTTATAAGGCTACTAAGTCTTAGTGCAATGCTTTTCGATGGATAGGGCGAATGTGGGAGACTGTGAGAATTGGATCTTTGCGATGCAGCGCTTTAGTTGATTTTGGAAGTGCGTAGTATAATTATAGTGCATGTTTTGATGTTGCGATTGATAAAGTGTCAGTGATTTGAGGTCGAGAGTAAAGTTGCAGTGGATTAGAATTTCTACTAAACTATCTTTCCTTATTTTCTTCGTTTATATTTATTACAAGAAAGCTGGTAGGTGATTCGCCACCGTGTTGGAGAGTAAGATGTCTTCTTATTTTTTTTTTCCATTCTTATATTGTTATCATTTAAAATTCTGTGAATATTTCAAGTATAATTGGATTATATTTAGTGTATTATTTGTTTTTATATTATTTCAGATATAGGTACTGTGTGTTTAATTCATAGTCTTCGTACTGTTAATAAGACGCTATTTTAAACTTTAAAAAGACGCTCAGAGACCTTTGTGTGTGTGTGCATAAAACTTAAATAAGAATGTTATACTTAAATTTTTTTTATACGGAGGCTTCCACAGGGGAGTTTGGGGCATGTGCATTTCTTGGGTTATTATTGCGTGTTCTTACAGCCGATACCTAATAATAATTGAGACGATTGTTGAAATTTATATTTGAAGTAATATATTATGTTTTTCTATTAAATGTGAATTTCACCTAATGCATGTTTCATAGTCGCGTTTTCTATTCAGGCTGTTGCGGGTCATTAATTTTGTGTGCTTGTTCGTATCAGGGAATGTTAAATTAATATTTATTGTATATATTCGGTATATATATTTATATATGATTATATTAAATTAGTTATTACTATATATATATATTATATATATTAATATATTATATTATAGTGTTTATTGTATTTTTTTTATATAGTTTTTATGATTATTATTTATGATATGATTTGTTAATGCTAGTTATTTTGATTATTTGTTTTTTTTTATGTGTGATTTTTAGATATATATATATTTATATTATAATTTACTTTTATGATTAATTTTTATTAATTTTTTTGTGAATGTGTATGTAGCTTTCATATTTTGAGTTGTCATATTTATGAAGTAGTAAGAATAGTATTTAAATTTTGTAACAATTAATATAATAGATTCTATAATTTCCATGTTGGTTTTTAAGTACTAATGTTATTTTTTCTTATTTCTTCAGCTTTGTATTTTTTTTTTCAGTATACTTAATTGTTTTACATTATTTTATAAGGGCATTATTCCAAAACTAACAAGGATGACCTATTTTACAATGCAGCGATTAAAATTAATTGTAATGATTTTGGGAAGATTTTTTTTTACCCTTCTTTGTGCAGCCATTTGCATCAGCCTTTTTTTCCCTATTTCTTAAATACTTCTTCTTTTTTTCTTTTTCAGATGGTGGGCTTAGCTAAAGATATTTACATGCTACGCGACCGCCAGTGTTCTTTTTTTCTTGTAAGGTTTTTTTTCATTCCGTTATAATAATTATAAAGATTATTATTATTAATTCGTAATTAAAATTAAAATATATTAAAAAAATCAATTTAGTCAAATTTATTAAATAGAGATTGTCGACTCTTATTCTATTGTTGAAATAGGTATGCAGAACTTTCTTATAATTTTTTCAAGTAGTTGAACACGTTTTCCAATATGTTTTATTCATATATTGTGAATATAGGTATTTATTCTTTCTTCGTAGTATCTGGAGTAATATTGCAGATGATATAAATGTCCTTGTTCCAAATATTGTAATCTTTTCATGTTCTTCTTTGAAATGTTCTGGGCTTAAGCAAACCTTATTTTGTTTATTATATATGGGATCAAGAATTCTTTGTTTGATGTGGTTTGATTAAATTGCTGAATTAATATTCATAAAATAAGAATACTATTTTTTTCTGTGTTAATAATCTTAGTTAAAATTCAATACATTTAAGTATCTATCAATTTTATGATATTCATATTTCTTGGTAGTTTTCTTCAAATTTTGTTGTAGCATAAAACAATTTTGTGCTTTTTTTTCTGTTACGTGTTCGTATATTTGTTTAGAATTACGTTGTTGTGTTTTCACTTCTTTTTCCTCTGTTTGTTTCAATAATTACATTACCCATCTTATTACGAGAGCTATGCTGTAAAAACTCTAAAAATGAAATTCTGATTGGGCTGGAAGTTTTGAAATCAAGTTCAAGTACAAATAGCAATTAAAAAAAGGGGAAAACTTTTTAGAAAACCATGAGAACAATGAAAAATCTGATATTCAATAACAGGTCTTTGGGAACGGTTTATGCAGGATTGCAATGTGTAATTTAAAATTTAACATTTTAATAACATTTTTCTTCTAATGCTAATTAGATTTACCCTCATAGCCCTTGGACAACATGAGTTGCTTTATAGACGATGTGTGTTCTTTATTCGTAAGAAAGATCATTGACATGTAAGATAGTATATTTATGTAAATGCTTATTTCATAATTCTTTCCATCTGGGGCTACAGTTTCGTTACAATGACAATGAAGATGGCAGATTAATTTTTATTGCAAGTAATGTTTCGTTTTCACAATGTCAATTTGAACAAGCTAAACTTATTCTCCTCTTGCAAACAAAAATTAAATATATACATCAAATGATATTTAATTAGAATGAAAATATATTTAAGTGGCCATTCAAAAAATTTTAACCATATAAAAAAAAGAGAGAACTTCAAAAACTTGGAACAAGTTGAATTAGAGTCTTTTGTGCAGATGCAGCATAGTTCTTGAAACAACGTTAAATACATTATACATTAAATGAAATGAAGTATGGAAATATTTATAAGGAATAAGAATAATTTACTGTATAGTTCGCAGATATTTTTCAATCCAGTATATACATTGTGTGCTAAACAATTTATCACAAAATCACCTGCGTTTTTACTGAAGGTGGTATTGGATGTCTTGCCTGTTCTAAAAATTTTTTACTTGTAATAAGAAAACTTATTGTTGGAAGAAGTAAGTAGTGCGGAAAAATAATTTTTTGTAGCCTATATTCCAACATCCTAAGTTCCTGTATTTTGCTCTAGCCTTGTTACAGTTGTATAACAAAATTTGACAGATCTTCAATTTCAGCAGACTATGTACTGTTAACTGAGGCTTGGCAAGATTGCTAGAATAATCCTGTGATGAGAACTATTAAGGAGTTGTAAAGGTTTTATAAAATGCAGCTTTCAAATATATGAAGTTGTGATCACTGAAAACATCTTAAAAATACTAGAATAGGATTATTTCTAATTGCTGTATTACAGTAAGCAGCACCTTTAGTTTGAAAATTGGATTAAATTGGGGTAAAAAAAAAAATACTTTTCACTTACATCCTAAACTCCATACCATTTTTAGAAGCCAAACAAAAACATTTTTAGTTATTGTTATGTGTTTTTTTAATTATTATATAATCAAAATTTATTAATGTCTTTCTTACAATTATATATATATTTATTTACCATTAACTTCAAGTTCCTAGGTATTTTAATTTCGTATGGAAAAATTTAATAATCTTGTTATTATTTGTTTTTAACTCTTCTAGATCTTTATTACTTTTGATTTTATCAACTTTTGTTCTTTAACAGTTTTCTTTTTTGGTTTGCCCCAGTAAAACGATATATTTACTTTTTACAAACATATATTTACTTTTTACTAATATTTAGTATATATTTATGTATATTATTTATGTATTGATAGTATATATATTTATATTTATATATTTATATTATGATATTTTATTTTATTTTATATATAGTTTTTTATTAGTTTAATGTTTATTTATGTATTGATTATTCTTTATATATTTAATTATATTTTAGTTATTTTATTATGTGGTTGTATATGTAAAAAATGGTGGTTGTATGTATTAAAAAATGTTTAGTAATTGAAGGAACATCATAATATCTCTTGTATTTATAATATTATGGAATTATTATATTATTATTTATAATTACTTTTCTGTGAATTAACTTTTTTGTCTATTTTATGTATTAGTATTTTTATTAAAATTTATATATTTAATTTTTGATATTATTATTTTTTTTATAGTTATGTTTATATAATAATATATAAATTTATCGTAGTTTGAAGGATATGTATGGTAATCAATGTTAACTTTTATTGTATTGGTATATTTTTATTGGTTATTGTATTATTTTGTTATTTTAGGGTGTCTAATCGATTTATTATTTATATAGTGTGATGGAGTGGAGGGGGTGTGGGTTGGTTTGACGGGTGGTTAGTTAGGGGTGTGTTGGTCTAGTGATTTGTGGGGTATTGATCATTATTATTGGGGTGATATATTTGGGTTGGTTCTGGGGTGAGTAGTATTTAGGTTGAGTTGTGGTTATATATGGTTGTAGTAGGTATGAGCTAGTGAGTGTGATGTGAGGTTAGTGGGTTAGTGTAATGGGTTTTTTGGGGGGGTTGTGATGTATGTATATGTTTTGTATTATTAGTATATGTTTGATAAGTTATGGTGAGGTTTTTAAGTGTTATTTTATGTGATGTATGGGTTTGTGGTTATTGTGGTAGGTAGGTTGTTTGTGTATTGGATATACTATGAGTTATGGTTAGGGTTTTTGGGTGATATGTAGTAGTATTTCTTTATTGTATTGAGTGTTATATGGTTTTTTGGTGTGGGTGTTATGAATTAGATATTTTGGGTTGTATATTGAGGGGGTTGGTGATTGGGGTTTGTTTGAGTGGTGTGGGAGTGAATTAGAATAGGTTATGTTTAGGGTTTATGTATTAAAACTACTTTTTCCTGAAGTAAACGTTTTTCTTAAAAATATTTAGGGAAAATACGATTCAAATTTCAACCTTATTTTATTTTTTTTATTATTTTTTTATTTTTTATTTTTTAGGTATTTATATTATTCTTAGTTAGTATACAGATTTTAACTACTTTGTTATCCTTATATTATATATTATAGTTCTTACTTATTTATTTTTTTTTATTTATTATTTTTTTTAATATTATTTTTTCTCTTTTCTTTATTATTATTTATATATTTTATATATTTATTTTATTTTATTTATTATATATATTTTTTATATATATATTTTTTATATTATATATACTTTTTTTTTACTATATATATATATATGGACCATTTTCGTTCAGTTTGACGTCCGTTAATATTAGGTTAGTTAATTTAGGTCAAGTTAGGTTAGGTGAGATTACCCAAAATTTAATGTATTTACCCTATAATTATTAAAAATAACGATACATTAATTGAACTGATTTTTCGCTTCTTTTTTTTTTCTCTTGGATGTAAATGTTTGCTTATAAATATGCCTATTTATTATATTTATATTATATTATAATATTATTTTATTTTTTTTTGTATTATTTTATTTTTTATTTAAATTATATATTATATTTTAAATTTTTTTATTATTATTTTTTTATATATATATATATTTTATTAATTATATTTATAGATTATTTATTACTTTCTTTTTTATCAATATTTAATTATATTATATATATTTATTTTTTTATTGAATAATTTTTTCTAATCATACAGTCAACATAAAAAAAGTGCACTGATTCTTTAGTTAAACATCTTTATTCCTAATAAGTATATTTTATTATTTTTATATATATTATTTATTTTTTATTTTTATATAATATATATTATTATTTATTTTTATTTTTTTTATTATTATTGTTTTTTTATTTAAATTTATATATAATTATACAAATACTATATAATAAATAAATATATAATTATATATATTTTATTATCTTGAAGATGGATAATATATTATTTTTTGTATGTATGTATGTATCTAATTATATATATATATTATATATATATTATTATATATGATTATATATATATATATATATATTATATTATTATATATATATATTTATATATTATATAATATATTAGTAGAAGAATGATAATTTCAACAATAATCTGAACAAACAAAGTGAGGCTTAAACACAAGTAAACATATATATATATATATATATATATATATATATATATACATAATATATATATATAATATAAATATTTTATATATATTTTTATTATAAATATAATATTTAACAATTTTTTTGTTGCTATCTCAGTCGGATAAACATATCTAGGAATATTGATGATATATTAGAGAATTAAACAATAACAACTAATATTTAAAAACGACAAAACCCTACATAAAAAATGACCAATATCATTTCCCTTGAAGGTCTTGTTCCTATAAGACCTCCCCTAAGAGAACACCATGAAGCTAGCATACATGGACAAACTGCTAAGTAAAATCTTATTACCAGAAAAAATTACAAAACTTAAAAATTTGGGGGTCAAAATCAATAAACGGACAGATGAAGATCAGAACATGGCAATAACTTGAGAAATCATCATGTATATACTCTTTTCAAAGCAGTAGGTCATTTTTGTGAATAGGTATGAGTGGGGGGAAGAAAAAAAGACATACAATACAAGCTGTATGGTTAAAAAAATACCTTGGTATCTGACTGGGTCCTAATATTATATGGTAAAGTTGTCAACAAGTTCTTAAAAATGTTAGGTAATCAGGTTCCCCCATGGTCGAAACCAGCATTTTCCAACTTATGTGAAATCACAACTCTTTCTCCATTACTTAAGTCACTAGAGACCGACCCCTGCCTGAACTGCATATAAATATCCTCAATTCTCAGTCAAAAGAAGATAATGTGCAATGTACTGAACGATGTCATTTGTTCTTGTTTTTCTAATTTGATGGCTTCTGTATTTTCATCTTATGGTTTATGCTCCTTGACATCTGCGACTAATTCATCTGTTATGTTTATTTTTATCTCAAATGTAACGGCAATACAAAATTTTTCAACTACCTGAACTCCAAAATATAGGATATTCTCTCTTTAATTTAAAACTTCTGAAATCATAAATTTCGGTAATTTCAATGTTCACCACGGATAATTCCGTCTTCCTTCTATTCTTCAAGATACAACTGGTTAACACTCCCACCAATTTTCTATTCACGATAACCTTGAGCAGTTGCAGTTCTCTAGCAGTATCCCCTAATCATAGATGAACCCAACATACATGGGTTCCAACGCTGCTCATATCTGTGTTCTGCCCTATCTCTTCAAGTTTACCGAAGATAAGATTTAGAGTTCTCCCTTTTCAAAGGCATCAACCAAAAACACAATATTTAAAAATGGCAGTCAATAGTAGCGACATTCGAGAAAATACATCCTAAATATGTTTAATTGTATTTTTAAACATGTCCAAAAATGTACAAGTTATAGATTTTAACAATGTTTTTTAAAACTCTAGCTTTTAAGTCCAAGCACTCACTCCTACATAGATTTTAAACTGGCTACAAATTACATTTAAAGATCATTTTAGTTCAAAATCTTACTATTCACCAATAAAATAACAGCGTTTAAAAACAAAATTTATACAAGTAGTATGCTGTATCCAACCTCAAGATTCTACCCAATATGCAATAGCCACATCCAGAACCAAGCTGATCACTGAACAGGTTGAGAACAGAAACTATTTTCTTTTGGCAAATTCTATGAGCATGACAACTGACAAAGTAAGGACTGTCACAAATGTTGCATAAACTTGAAACTTTTTGCATTCATTCCAGACATTCGTGTATGAAAAGATCATTCAGTTCAGATCAACAAGTGATCAATATTTCTACCAATAGGATTGTCGGAACAGTGATCCACTCTTTTTGAAAGCATCTGAAGTCTGAAGAATTTAATATTTCTATCCATTCTTAAACAGCCTTATCTCAACTATATATTAATTTCTAAAGATTTACATTAAGCCAGAACCCATTCATAGTTGGTATTCCAACCTATCGTTGCCACTTCCTTGTGAGTCGTGGTGGGTACTGTGCATGCACTAAAAAAAAATAAAAAATTCTAAACCTCTGGAACACGGTTAACAGTCAAGGGAATAGGTTTCCTTGTGCCTATGAGATATGTAAGAACAAAATACTTCTCATTTAAAGATCATTTGCATTAACAAGAGGAAATACAACTCATAATATTTCTCCACGGGCCCTCACCAGGTTGGGTGCACAACATGCACCAGAAACCGTAGTAATTAAGTAGAAAACGACCCAAGTCAAAGTCCTCACCCCCCCTTATATCCTTAAGTGAGAGCCTGTCGCAGACAAAATCAACCTTAGAGCTTGTAGCACATGACCAAACCGTCTTAATACACACTCCTCACTTATTCTCTCTATTCACGCTTTTCTTCACACCACGCAACTCCCTATCACCCTCATTCATTTTATCAATTCTTCTCATGACTACCAGGGTCCTTAGACTTTCCATCTGAACAGACTGCCCCTTATATCCATACTTCTTATTCCACACCATAGTTTAGCTACTACACATTACCACCGGTAACAACATTTACTCATGCAGAACCCTAGAGCACTCAAGACTTGGTCCCATTGCATTCACCAAAGATTTAATTGCATCAGACACCTTTACATCATTCGCAACTTCCCATCTAAATTCTGAATCATCTGTTAACTTTTCATTCAACATATAGCCCAAATATTTAAACTCAGATACTCGTTATAGATGGTTACCATTCAACATGATTTCACACCGCTGACTCCCCTCACCCTACCATCACCTTACTCTCATCTACATTTACTTTAAAATATCTCTATCAATCTTCTTCAGATTCACCACACAAAATCAAATTATCAGCGTACAATAAATAAGCATGGCATTCTCCATCAGTCTAACACCTTTCCCTACCAACTCTTAATTCTTTCATCACCTCACCCATATACAAATTAAATAGCGAAGGAAACATAACACATCCGTCTCACTCCACTATTAATATTAAACCATTCAATTTCAGCTCTATTTATTCTTACACATGCTTCACAATCGACATACATACTTTTGATTACATTCAGAAGCCTACCACCAATACCTGCCACAGAGCTTCCCTATTTATTAATCCTCTCAAACGCCTGTTGCAAGTCCATAAAACTTAATAATACAGTTTCATTCTTCTTCTCAACCATTTTTTTTCAATGTAAATTTTGATCTACAAATCCTCTACTACTTCTAAATCCACCTCGTTCTTCGCCAATCAGTCCTCAGTCACTCGAACGCACTCTTTTCACCAAAATACCAGCATGTATCTTCGCCTAACAGAACATCAAACTAATACCTCTATTAGTTGCACTAACAGTTCCTCTTAATCTCCCCCTTACCCTATATAAGGGTACTATTATTATTACTGCTCTTCTCCATTCCTTCAAAATTATATCCTCCACAAACGCTTTGTTACACAACTTTCATATCCAATCAATCACAATCTCGCTTCTATTCTTGATTATTTCACCAGTAATTCCAAATATACCAGCAGATTTACCATATTAACTCAAACTCTACAACAAGGATTACAAAATGACCTGTAGTTATTCAGATATCTCCAATTATATCAACCATAAACAATATGACAATACAGAATACATGAAAGTGATGAATACTCTCATTTTAACATGGAGGCAGCAGATATAATAAGTCACGTATGTTTCCTTGCATTACTGTTAGAGAGATATATATGTTCATTGGGTAGAGTTGTATTGAGAGAGCTTAGTCTGAGTGACTTGGTATGATTTTGATTCATATTGTGAGTTTCTGTAAGCGAGGAATAACATTGTGAGTGGTGAGTGAGGTATTTCTCTCTATATATGTTGATGACAAATGTTGGTTTGATAAGTGAGAGAATTATATTCTATAAATACTCGTTGTGTGCGTGCTTCTCATAATACTATCACCATAAAGGGGAAGAGAAGTATATGATGGTATACTTATTGCTTTATGATATAGGATAGTGTGCAAAAGTCTAGAAGAACTTTTGCATATATAGTAATGTGTATTAAAGTGGAAATCAGCTAACTATATAGACTTTTATAACTAACTATATGCGTGTAGGAATGTTCTCTACTAGAATTTTTTGTATCTAGTCATCCTCTTCATACTAATCCTAAAATATTACAGCGTATCTGTTTGATACTATTATATTTTGTCTTTGCCAAACACAAAATTTGTAAGTATTTTGGTTTGTTTATAGATTTTTTTTGAATAGTTAGCTTTTTTATTTTGTATTATCCTTTTTGTGGGTATCTTTTTATCTTTATGTATGTAGTATATCTTGTGTATTTTTTATATATATATTATATATATATATTTTATTATTATAGTATATATATATTTTATATATTTTATCTTTATTTATTATTATCCTATTTATTATATTTTATTTTAATATATATTTTACTTATATATATCATTATATATTCATATATATTATATTTTTATTTATATTATTATTATTTGGTGTATATTTTTTTTTTTCTAGTTTACTATCGCTGTTTCATAGTGATATATAGTTGTGTGAGCTGATATGTCTAATTGTATTTTAAATTAGTGACCTAATTGCAAAAAATTTATTTTGAGAGTATTGTGTATAACCCTTGTTTTTTTCTTAGCTTCAATGATGTTCTAGGTTATCTATTCCAGTTTTCTAATTATATTAGCAGCTCTTTTGATTGTTGTATTATTATTGTTAACATAGAATATTCTATGGTTTATTTGATTAGTTGCCATTTTGGGGGTTTGATAAATTTTAGGCCTGTTCTAAATTTTCAGGGGTTTGGCGTTTGTGTGTGGGAATTTTTTTTTAACACCTTTCATTATATTTTTTATAAATTGTTGACAGATTTTTTTTTTTTTATCATATTATGCTTTTTTTATAGATCTATAAATTCCCTTAAAATGTATTTTGAATTTTGATTCTGCATAAAGTAGAACCAAGTTATCAGTCTTTGAAAGAAGTGAGTATCACGGAACCCCCCAAAATTGGGGTGGGGGCTGTTTAGCAGTCCCTACTCAAATTTGGAACTTTATATTTTATGTATTTAGTTTGTTATGTAAGGAATATTGTTGTTATATTTTCCAAATTTCGGAAATCTAGTCAAATTTTTATGAAAATGAAATTAAGTGGAACCTTTTGTTCAGAAGATTGCACCATTAAATATATCTTATATATATCTTTATATATATTTATCTATTTTATTATATATTTTCTTATCTATATATATAATATATATATTCTTAATATATTATATATATATATATACTATATTTTATATTTTATCTTATATATATTTTTTTTATATATTCATATTTATATTATTATTTACTTTTTTTTTTAACTATTTCTATTATATATATCTATCTTATATTATTAATGGTTTCAGTATTTCTTAACTACAAATAAATTGATTTTAACTAATGGCTCTGTAAGATTCTTTTCTCAAATCTTCATGCAGCGCTCCGTTCTTGATCTGCTGAACCTCCTGGGGTAAAAATCCATGTGATCTACATATGGATCATTGCGAGGTATGGAAAATAGGAATCGTGTAGGTATTATTTATGTTTTTTACGGTGTTTTAATTAGCAAAATTATAATGTGTTATTTTTGTTCTCCTTATTATGAGTGTCATTTTTTTTATTAATCGACAGTAATTCAAGTTTATTGGCATAATAATAATTTATGCTGATCACTCATTCCGTTACTCTATATGTCTGTGAATATCTTGAGAATATGTTCGTGTTAGCCTGCCTTAGGCGCTACAATTATTATTTACGGTGGTGTAACCAAAAGTGATTAGGTCGCATAGGTCAGCTGAGTATGCTCGCACTCGAGTCGCGGCGGCAGTTATGCGCGAGGGCTACTCAAAAATAAATTATATGTGCGGCGCCAGTCTTGTGCTGATATATTATCATATATAGTATAATATAATATTATAGGTTGTAATATATAGATATTTTGTTATATTTTATATATGTGTACTTATATGAGCTTCAATATATATATATGTGTGTATTATATATATTTATATTATTCTTGAATTATGTTTATGTGAATATCTATTTTTTTTATTATATGAGTTTTTATGTTAGATTTATTGGTTTGTATATAGGTTTGTCGTTATACGTTTATTTATTTTTTTATAGATTTTATATATTTTTTTGATATAATCATAATCTTTGTATCATTGCCTATTATTTTTTTATTTATGCGCTTCTGCTCGTCCTATGCGTTTCAAAAAAGTTTTGACAAGCCTAAGCGCCTTTATTATTTTTTGTTTCACTATTCATATTTGCGTCCTAGCCGCTATGCGCTTTGCGCCTGCCGGACTTTTCTGCGTTCGCGGTCGTCTATTGTGATATTCGGCTTTATATTTTATTTTGCAAGTAAACTTTTTTGTGCGTGTTAGATAAACACATGTGTTTTGATAATGTACGGAGAATAGATTCAGCACTAGTTATTTGCTAATTAAAAACACCGTACAACTAATATTTACACTGCTCTTTTGACTCTCCCACAATGCCTTCTTGTGTTGTATCACTCAGTTTTTCTCGCTCAAGAGGATCTACGCTCTGAGCTTCTTTTGCAGTTATATTGTTTGAATATTCTTCATCTTGGGTTTGTTTGTTTCTATTGTTTTAATTTTTTTGGTTCGTTTGTTGGGATGTTCAGTTATTTTTTAAGCTCCTATAGTTTGTTTTGGCTAATTGTATTTTTTATGTTAAGTAACTACTGATACTAGGTTAGTGATATGTTTAGTTAGTATTTACTAATAATTTATTGGTATTTTTTTATATATATATAGTTATTGAGTATATATAATTATTTTATATGATTTATTATTTATGTTTTTGTTTTTATTTGATATAGTAACTATTATTTATTATGTTTTTTATGCTTATATATATATATATAGTATTTTGTTCTATTTATATATATTATCTTAACTATTTATATTTTTGTATATATATATATTTATATTATATGATATTATGCATATATTTGTTATGTTTTTTTTAGGTATTTATGTGTTTGTATTTTATTTTTTTGAAGCGTTGTATAGTTTTTTTATTTTTTTATATTTATGATTTTTTTTATAGTGTGTATTATATTTTATTTGTTTTTGTCTTTTTAAAATTTGTTTTTTGTTTGTGTGTGTGTGTGTTTTACACTGGTTTTTAATATTGTAATTACATTTTATTGTACTAATGATTCTTGGAAGTTTCTTTATTTAAGGTAAAAAAAATATTTTCTTTGTTGTCCTTTCTATTAGGCGCGGCTTTATTAGGCGCACAGAATGCTGTTGCGCTCTTTGCTTTTATCCGGCCTTTTTTAATTAATTGTTTGCGCTCTATGCGTCTTTTGTTCGTTATTTGCAGTCTTTGTGTCGCCTACGTAATATAGTGCAGCTCCATATGTGTGCGCTTATTATGTGCGCATCTTTGTGGTGTGCACATTGAGCGGGTCCCATTTCTGTGGATATATAAGGTGATTTTTATTTGGTTTAGATATTTTTTTTATCACTAATTGTTTGAGATTATTTATTCTTATTCTGTCTTTCTTGATACTTATATACCATAATTCATTTCACATATATTATAATATTAATTTTTTTATATTTTATATATATATATATATTATTATATATTTTATTTATATATAGGAACTCTTATCCGTGTATTGTGTTTACCGATATATTATCGATACGAACAGTGTGTAATCTGATTTTCTTTTTCAATTATTTCTAAGGCAAAAGTTAAACATTTTTTGTAAGCTAATTTTGAGTTGTTTTTTTTTTTTTTTTTTACTAAAGGAAACCCCAACCAAGATTAAATAGCAAAGATTTGGAAAGAGTCAGAGGTCTCTCGTACCACTAAGCGTGGGACGACGGGGGGATTTTCGTCCCCCTCTGTCCCTTCGTCTCGGCTCGAGCCACTTAAAAATATAATATAAAAAAAAAAATAAAAATTAACTATAAAATTTACATGATAAAAAAAGAAACTTGTGGAAACTTTTACGATCTTTCTATTGGGGTTTTAGCTAACACGTTGACACTGTCTGGGTCTGCACGATGCCAGATTTCTGCGATTGTCGATATTAATGACTATATTTTTATTGTTTTAGATTTAAGGGAGAAGGCCTATATATTATATATCATATATTATTGTATTTATTATTTATTTTTCATATATATATTATATTTTTCTATACTCTATATATATATATATATATCTATATATATATATATATATTATTATATGTATATAGAGTGGTGGTGTGGTCTTTGTTTGGTGGGGGCTAGTTTTCTTCGGCGGCTACGGTCTTTGAGTCTCACATGGTTCAGGTGACGAACCGTGCAGCACTTTTAGCTACTCGTGCTCCTTTCTCTCTCTCTCATGTGTGCTCTCTCTATCTCTATATATATTGTGTTTTTTTTCTTTTATATATATATTATATATATTATATTATTATATTTTATATTATTTATAATATATATTATATTTTATATATTATATTATCTTATTTTTATTATATTTTTATATTATATTTATTTTTTCTATATATTTATTATTAAATGATTATATATATATTTATATAGGGTAAGGTATTTTGGACTATATGGGAAGTTATATATTATATATTTCTTCTATGGCTGACTGTGGCAGCAACTTTTTGCTACTGCTCGGTTTTGTTCTCGTCTTATCTGGTTCGTCTCTCTCTCTGCTCTCATCAGTACTTCTCTCTTCTTCTATAGGTATATAGATTGTTTGAGGGATTAGCGTGGTTCACTACGCTTATGGGGCTAGGGTAGGTGTATTGTGAAGTACTAGTATTATTTATATTTATTTGTGGCTAGATTATTCGGTTTAGTTATGTATTTGTAGTAGGTATAGCTATAGTTGTGTAGTACTAGTAGGTTATAGGTTAGCTAGTCTGGTATATAGAGTTATTAATGCTTTGTATTTTTTATATATATATATAAATAATATTATATTATATATATATGGTAAAATACTTAACGCCCACACAGAACGGGGAGCTCGATCAAAAAAAAAAAAATTTACAGTAAAATCTATGATACATAAATAGATGTTTTTGGGTCGAATGAATTTTTTTTTTCCTGACCTGACCTGACACTAACCTAACTTAACCTAACCTAAGCTAATGCTAGGTGAGGTGTCTGAACCTGAGAGACGGATTGTAAAAAAGATAAATTCATTCGTGACCGGTCAGAACTTATTCTTATTTATGTATATTAGGCGGTATGCTTAGCGTGTAGAAAGAATTTTTTTGATGCGCGAGCTCCCGTTGCCGTGATGGGGTTATGTAATTTGTCTCTCTATTATGATTATATGTTTGAGTTGTTGTTGTTATTGTTTTATTTATTATGGTATTTTAGATTGATGTATGGTTCGGTTTGGTGATTAGGATGGTATTTGTAGGTGTATTTAGTGAGTAGGCAGGTTGTTAGGTTTTAGGTTGTATATTTAAGGTATTAGGGTTAAATATACTGTATTATAGTATAGCTGGCTAGCTTGTGAGTTAGGCTGATGTCTGATACTGATAGGTATTGTTTATATAGCGGGTTGTGATTATGGATAATATAGATATATGGTAGCTTGCTAGCTCTGTGGAGAGTCTCACAATGTGGGCATTATCTCGAAAAATCTATCGAACAGCTATGGTCGTTGGTTGTGCCGAAAATGAGGAATACATTGCCTGTATATGCTGGCAAGAGAGGTATATACTTAAAAAAAAAAGAAAAAAATCATATCTCGAAAACTACAAAAGCGCACAGGAAATGAAAAACATTTTTGGAATCTTTGTAAAATTTTGGTTAGGACAAATTAAGAGAAAAAAAAAAAAAAAAAAAGAAAAGAAACAATTAACAAAACCAGTTGGTGAAAAATTATTGGGTGCTGTACATTAATAGCTATTATATTATTATGATATGACTTATTTTGTAAGTGTATGAGCTCGAGTGTCGTCTCGACTTGTAGGTTGGGCGTCTCGAGGCCGAGCGGAGAGCACATGGGGGAGTCTTTGTCTATATCGTCTCTGCTTATGGTGTGGTATGGTGGTACGTGAGGAGAGCCTTCCCTTTTGGTTTTTTCTTATGCGACTATCCTCAATATCATCCAATAGTAACTTTTTGGTAGGGTTCCTCGAGACGCGCCCCGGATTGGGGCGCGTGAATTTATGTCCTATCCTGTTCTGTAGTTCCCGGAAGTGCGAGAGACTTTGTCTGGCCCGATCTTTTTCCTGCATCGGTTGCGCGTATATTCCCTTGGGGTTATTTCTTTAGGTGTAATAGAAAAATTAATAGGAAGTCTATTTATTTTTAACGTAGTACCAAATAAAAGGTCCTTAAATAGGCTTTCTAATCTATCTTACTTGCCCTTATTTATTATATAATTTATTTTAATTGTTTTAATTCTATTGTTTCATAGATGTTTTAAAATTTTATACAGATTCCAAAATGTATCTTCCTTTTTGCTGGTAGCTTAGTCGAGGATCAACTCCCCCTACTCCTGGTGAGTTGTTAATTTTTTTGTACATGTTTTCTTGGCACGAAATCTGGTATTCGGAGCAATTTGCAGCTAATTATTTTCCTTTCCCGTAGCTTTTGTAGTTTTGTAGATATTGATTGTTTGGCTCTTCTAGAGGTATGACATATATTTCTTATACTTATATTTATTATTTCAGTTATATATATTCTTTTACTTATATTTTTATTTTGTTCTGTGTTTTTTTCTTTATATTATATATATTTATTATATTAGTATATATTAGTTATCAACTTAGATTGTATACTATTATAAATTATGTAGTGGTGAATATGGTCATTTGGTTTATTCATCGGGTGTCGGCGGGGGTCCTTTTCTTGTCCTTCGGTCCTAGGGGTATTGGAAAACATCCCCTTATGTTCCCCGGGTGCGGCTTGAGCCACTATCGTGTGCCGTATATAAAGCAAAATTTATATTAGAAGAGGTTTATTTATTTTTAACGATGATATTCCATTAATACAGTATGTCTCTAAAATAGGCTTTCTAATCATTTTTTACTATAATATTATTACTTTAATTGAATTATTTCTGGTTTATTTTTTTTTGATTTTTTTTACATTTCTTCTTACACTTGTATAATTTATACACAGGTATCTTATCCAGAAATGTATCCTTTTTCATGTTAGTCTAGGTTGTAGTAGTTTGAGGAATATTTTTTTTTTTACAATTTTTCTGGACGCAGCATTCTCAAGCAATTGTATTTCTCCGTTTTGACTGTAGCAATAATAGTTTTAAGATACATATGATGGCTAATCCAGAATCACGCTGAGCCTATAATTATTATCCATAGTATTTTATTGCTTAGATATTCGTTTTTATGGTATATGTATGGTTTGTTTTTTTTCCGATCTCTGGGGCCCGCGGGTTGGGTTGTTTTCTGGGGTTTGCCCTCCTGTATTTTATCTTATGACTTTTTTGGTTTGATTATTCTGAACGGTGGTGTTATGGTTGTGACGTTGATGTGTATGGGTTATATGGGATTTGTTTGTTCGTGCTGGTATTCTTCCGATGTTGATATATAGTATTAGTATGTGTGGTTTGTGTGTATGCGTTAGTGTGATATGGTAATTGTAGGTGTGTGTGCTAGGTGTGTTGTTTGATAGTTGTTCTACGTATTGATGGGGGTTATGGTATTATTCTTGTAGCTGTTTTGTATAGCATTTTCCGCATAAAATTGATTTTTCTTATTTCATTCCATGATAATTGATCTTTTACAGGTAAGAATGGAGGCGAGATGGAGATTGTGTGAATTTGGAAATTGTGTAATAATCTCTCATTTTTTTATATAACTCTTTGTATTACTTTTCATTCCTATCACAATACACATATATTTTTATTAATTTATTTATAAATTTATAATTATGTTATTATTTTCTTTTTTTTTTTTTATTTATATTTTTTTCTTTTTATTATTTTTTATCTTCTTCCTTTTTTTTTCATTCTTTTTTTATTCTTTTTTATTCTTTTTTTAATCGTATTTTTTTTTTATTTTTTTTTATAATTCTTTTTTCTTTTTTTTTACTTTTTTCTTTTTGTCTTTTCTTTTTTTATTTTTTTATCTCTTCCTTTTTTTTCTTTTTATTTCATTATATATATGTATTCATAAATATATATATTTATATTCTTTTCTTTTTTTATTTTTTTTATTTTATTATTTTATTATTATTTGAGATACTAGGCAATGTCATCTGATGTTTTTCATAACTATATTATATATTATAGTTAATTTTAGTTTTCTATTTTGTTTTTACCTTCTTTTTCTTATACTTCTTATTTTTTTCTTTTATTTTTATTAATTTTTTATTATGATATGGGTCTTCATCATCCGTCCGAAAGCCTACATTCATGCATTTTCTAACACTTCTTATGAATGTTCCCAAGAAATGAGACAGATAATACACAACTCAACAATTAACATTTAATTATAATCTTATTTTCTAATATATAAAATAATAATAATTTTAATTATATCTATAATTATATTATTTTTTATTATTATTTATTATTATTTATTATTTTATTTATTATTTTACTTCATTATTTCATTTTATTTATTTATTTATTTCTATTATTTATTAATTATTCATATATTTATTTTATTATACTATTTACTTACTCTTACTATTTATTTATTATATTCTATTTATTATACTATATTACTTATAATTACCCTAATAATTAATTAACTCATTTATTAATAATTATTTAATAATTATATAATATTTTAATAATAATCTTAGATTTATTCTTAAAGAATAATCATTATACCTATTTATTAATATTATTATTTAATTTATATATTATTTTATTATTATTTTTATTTATTTAATTTATTTCTTATTTATTCATTATTAATTGTTCATATATTTTTAAATTATTAATATTATTGATACTATTTTTTTTTCTTTGTGTCAATCACCAATGTTCTACTCATTCGTACGAAAACTTATAGGTGAATTAATCCAAATTGAATAGTCTATTTTGTTAAAAGTGTATAATATTATTTTACCTAATTTTAAGAATATATTTATTTAAAATTTAATTGTGATTCAATTAATTTATAATACTTTTCATGTTTATTTGCTTATTATTCACGATGAATAAATTAAGTTGTTACACTTTATTTGGAAAAAATTCTATCTCTGTTCCATTTTTTCATTGTGGAGTTCGGCTTTGTCATTGTTTCTTGGTTTTGTAGTTCGTTTATTCTGAGTAGTTGGTTTGTGATTGTTTCGTTGTTTTCTAAATATCTAGATCTCTGTGTTAGTTTCTGTGATCGTGGTGTAAGTTCTGGGTTTTGTTTTGTTTATTAAAATCTGTATCTCTGGAGTCGGTAAGTTCGTGTTTTTATGTCGTGAGTTTATTATTTACCCGGGCCCTGTCTTTTGCTACTCTACTTTTAGATTAATTTACTTCTTAAATCACTATATAGTTTATTATATTAAAACTAGCCTTACATTCAATTATATTGCTTCTATTTATATTATATATTATATATATTTATTTATTATTATTTTTCTTACTTTATATTATTATTATATTTCATATTTATTATATTTACTATTTTCTTTATTTATTATATCTTTTTATTTAATATTCTATATATATCATCTTTTTTTTACTTTATTAATATATCTATATATATATATATATATATATTAGTGATGGGACGATTTAATCGTCTATCGTAGTTTTGGCCATTGGTCATTTTTTAAAAAAATCGTTCTCTCCATGCTTGTGTCATCGTCTCAAAAGGTTTGAGTTGTGTTCTGTGGTGAGGTTGAGGTGGGATGGAGTTTAAGATTTATTTGTAATAATTTATTGGTGATAAAACTCAATTAGACCTTATATAATAATAATCAATAGAGTAATCAATTATAAGTATTAATATATATATATTATGAATAATCAGACTTATAATATTATGACTGAGATCTATGAGCTATATCTTCATAGTGGTAGTTTTTTCTTTATTTGGTTACTAGTTTATTTTTTGGTGAGCTATTTATATCTAAGTTTTCTCTGAAGTTATATTGGCTGTTTATTTTTACCGGATGAGCTACTGATTTATTAATGTTAGTATTGAGGTTAGGATAGTTTTATTGTCTATAACCAGGTTGGTACGGGTTAGCTCCGTTATATGCTACTAGCAATAGCCGTTTTTTCTTCTGATAGGCTATGTAATTACATTATATATTAATATATGTATATTTATATATATTTATTACTTCGTGTAATATTACTATATATATATTATATATATATATATATTATTATTATATTCTATCTATATATATATATATATATATTATATTTTATATTATATATCTTATATATATATTATCATATATATTATTACTATTTATTATAATTAGTTCTAATTATATATATATATATATTACCCATTTTTGCTTATGTCTATGTAGACATTCGCAGTGCCTAATGTTTCGCCTTTCTTTTATGCGTGCATGAATAAAAAACTGTTTGTTTTTTTATTTTTTAAGGAATATCTGTCTCTTTTTTTTTGTTCTGCTTTATTGTTTAAGACTGATTATCCTAGCTACTTGTCATATACATCATACTTATTATTCGAAAAATCTCTTCTTAGACATATCATCTACATAATCGCTATCTCATTATATTCCATACGTTTTAGGGTGAGAAAAAAATTGGGCTCCATCGTATGTTACCTGCGTGTCTTACGAAGGAGACTTAGGACGTGGTATGTTGTACTTTGTGACTTTGCTATTACCTACTTATCTTTGTCCAGTAAGTTAATTAGCACATGCTCTCTGGTAGAAGGTTGGTGGATTATCGCAGTATAGTCGCCCTTCCTAATCTTTCGGCGAAACTGTAATATGCATTCGTATCTGTATATGAAAATGTCAGAGATAAATGTTTGAGTGACATGAGGAGAGGTGATGGATGTATTATGAAAGGGCAATGATTTGCCCGTCTGTGACTGAAACAAAGATGAAAATGAACGGTGAAAATGAGGTGGTGTGTGTGTCTAAGACATAGTGTTCTGTGTTTGCTTTCATGGTATAAGGTGAAATTAGAGGTGTAAAGGTATTTGTCAAATTCTGATGAGTGAGATGTGGGTAGAGAGCTTATGGTAGAATTGTTGTGTGTGAGTAGCCTAGAAGTCTAAAGGTTAAATTTATAAGTTTGAAAAAGGCAAAACATTTCTGTGTGTTGATCATACGACATATGATTCCATTCTGAGGTGTAATTGTTGGAATAAGAGTAGATTTTTCTGGGACCTAATCTGAATATGTTTGGTGGTGGGGAATAGGAGAATTTCTCTAGTTTCATTTTGCTCCCACATTATTGCTCCATTCTCAATGGATTTTTTTTTTTACAGTTTCACCACCACTCACTGGCAGAGCCTATTCAAGGAGGTGTATAACTTCACTCAATAAGTTTCACTCCTCTAGCGGCAAATTATTGCTATATGAGCACAGACGCTGGCTTTAAAGTTGAATTATATTCAAGCTTAGTGAATACAGAAATGGAGAGAAATTTCTACAAAACATGAGTGTGGTGGAAAGTAATGGAAGCACCACCCATCACCAACTTAGCGGAGTTATAATGTAACCAGAGTCCGTTGAGGCAGAGATACAGCACGCTATTGTGTAGTAATTCTATCATGAGACGTTGGTGGTACCGCTGAGTGTTATAAGTCCCTCGAGCATTTTTTGTGTCGTGCTTATATCGTCCTATAGGACTAGTATGATACGAGAGCACCGCAACATGGTGTCCTCGCTATAGATTACTTAGTGTTATATGTTTAACTGGAAGTTACAACGAATAGTTTATAAGTCCTTTTTTTGTCTCGTTGTATCTTCGTGACTGTCCAAATAGCTCTGAGTGAACCTGGCCCACCCTCCCTCTATAATATGAGAGCGAGTATCTCTCTATATATCATATCATGCAGGCTGGTGATGACGACTGTGTGAATATGGGATGGCACTTGATCATAATGTAGGAAGTTCACGTCTATCAATCAGAACTTCAGTTTCTTTGAGGCCGCCCTAGCAGCCGTTGTGATGTGAGGTTTCTCAAGACCTTTTTTTTGTTTCATTGTTTATACGCTTGTCCAAGGATGTTTATTAATGTCACAGGAGAGTACGAATCAGAACCTGTACGAAAGAGACAGGAAAGTAGAAGGGTTTTTGAGAAGGAGATTTGTAAAAAGTTGGGTTTTTTTAAAGAATTTGATATTATTTAACAAAGTTATTTCTATCCATTCTTCAACTAGAATCGGAAAGGATTAAGACGAGAGGCAATTTACCATAGTTAAATAAGTGGTGAAGTATGAATGATATGAAGTTAAGAATGAAAGGTGATTGAGTCATCGATACGTAAGTGGATAGTATGATTAATGATGTGCAGGCGTGAGTAAGATACATTAATTGATAAGTAAAGTAATAATAGTAGGAGATAATGACAGAACCTCTGAGGTAACATCTCACATTATTGACAGATAAAAGAATGAAGTTCGCCCCCATCACAACAGCTGATATTGATTGTCCGATTTGAAAGAAAGCTAGGATATAAGTATAGGCAAATAAAAGGTTGGATACCCAAAGAGCGGGCGCTGGAAGAGCACGTGACGTCTTCAACACTCGATCAAGATGTTGTCATGTTGTTAGGATTGTTTGTATGTGTCCTAAGTCGCGTACCACGTTACAAGTAGCGGCTCGGTGCAGTTTCCTTATAGGTGCGGAGTATAAAGCTATGAGAATCAGTAGACTATTGGAGATGGTTGACCTGCCAGTAGAATTCGTTGCGTGCGAGCAGAGAGCCGTACTGGGCGATCGTGAGTGAGTTTTTCGCAGATGAAATCTAAGAATGGTGAGTGGAACTTGCTCTAGAGATCTTGAGAGTGATTGAGATGAGGGATGAGGTGATGGCGAGTGCGTGCAGTGGTCGATGTTAGATGATCAGAGCGCTTCCTTTTCCGATATGGTTGACATGTGATTGAGTCTTGATGAGACACTGGAGCGGTGAGGTAGGTGGCTAGTTAATTGAGACTACGAGAATATAGTTGAGTCGTGTGAGGTCACAAATTAGATCGCTAGCTGATCGCATAGTGGAGGAAAGGCAGATTGTTACAGAGACGTTTCTAGAGATGAAAGATTTGTCAGTTAGGGTGTAGAAGCCCAATGGGAGGATTGAGGCGACATCTTTCCTTTGATAATAGCACTTATGGCTCGTCGCAAGAGTATCCCTCTGCACGATTTCTAGCTGAGTGAAAATTACCGAAAGAGCGATAGGAAAACGAGAATTTTTCCATACCAAGCCCGAGGATCGGGCTAATTGTTTCTCTCTAGCTCAATGGCGAGATGCAATTCTCGTTGGTGTGGCGAATCCACGTATGGTGACGATCTGCGGTAACTTTGGAGTTGTGAGAGGAGAAAGTAGTGGCTTTTAGACTAGGACTGATATTGTAGTGTATATTGAAACATTTAGCCTCGAGAACGGAATGAACGTACAGGTCGCCCCATCACGAATACAGCTCCATCCTTATCTTTTCATTAAGATCTTTAATTAGTTCAATCATCATCTAGTTTCTTTACTTGACGGTTCCAATTTGACTATCATTTTTGCATTAGACTGTGTGTGAATTTGTATTAGAGTCTTCTGGCTTAATATATTTAGAGCAAGTGTATGAAACACAGCTCGACTTGTGGACTACGTTAGAATTGCTGTGTCCGGACTCAGCAGATATCATGTCTGTGCATGTCCATTATGAGATTACTTTGATCATGTTTCAATATGAGTTAACTATTATCTCGCATTATTATAATTATTATGTAGTAGTGTATTTGTATCTATGATTAAATTGAATCCTATTTATATCATTATGATCGAGTTACTATCATTATTATTCTTATATTATTGCCATTATCTGAGTTACCTTTGTTTGGTAGTACTGTTTAGAAGTTGTAGAGTATTATGTTCGTTGAGGTATTTTATATCATATGTATTGAGTTCTTATTCATCTCTGTAAGTGAGTGATGTCGTATTATTAATTCACTATCATTATCTATCTATAATGATTATTATATTTTTGTGTTTGCGTAATTTATTTAACAGCTCAGTTTTATGGCATGTTTAGCGACTAGTGTACAATTACTGTGATTAGTATTTGATTACTTATTATTTATTTATGTGATTCGAGACTGTAACGACTCGGAAAATTTGTATAGTGTAAGCAGTATATTTTTCGGTGAGTGATTATTATTTAGTGTGAGTGAGTATTCATTGATATTTGATATCTCGTTATGCTTTATAGTATGTTTATTGAGTTTATGTATGGATTATATAGTG
>JABUQX010103927.1:15000-20000 GCA_015478945.1 Trachelipus rathkii
ATATATATCTATATATATAATATATGACAGTGTTAGAGAATTACGTTCAGTGCAAGAGAGCAATATCCACGCTACACGTCACTCACACGCCCCGCACTCCTCCCGCACCCCCCGCCTATATAGTATATGTACTATATAATATTATATATATATATTAAATTATATATATATATTTATATCATATATTATATATATATATATACGCGTATACGTACGTACAAGTAAGGAAAGATACACGCGTGCTCGCGCATACAATCATATGTAAGTAAATTCGGCTTTTCGCGCCGGTTCCGCTAGAGCAGCAGCAGCAGCAGCAGAACATCTTCACAGTCCAAGTGCAGGCATCCAACTAAATAAAATAGGGGGAAAATAGAGGGTTTAAAAAAGAGGGGAGAGAGAGGAAGAGGTTGTGGAAGGGGTTGAAACAGAGGAAAGAAAATCTTAATTATCGTATTAAGCCTAAAGGTGTTAACGGTATCTAGCTGCCAATTATAACGTAAAGAACAAAAGGGTCATGGGAATCTATGAGGGAGAAAGGATTTTAATTACCTTTTAAGTCTAAAAAGATTAATTTATAAAGATTAATTAATAACAATGGCCTCGGAAGATTATTGAAAATTATTGACAGGTTATTAAAAATTTATGACTTTTAATGTCTAAAAAAATAAATTAAATGTTTATAGGGAAAAGAGACGTTCTGGTGCAAAGACTCAAATTTCATAATTTTTAACTAAGTGAAAAAAAAAAAAATATTATTATTATTATTATTATTATTATTATTATTATTATTATTATTATTATTATTATTATTATTATTATTATTATTATTATTATTATAATATATAAATATTATATAATTATATATAATATATCGTCATATCTATATATATTTGATATAAATATATATAATTGGTATTGGTTATAAGCACCACAACATCGTACATACGTACTACATACATACATACAAGTATATAATATATATTATATGTATATTATATTATATATATATATATATAATTATTATATATATATATATATTATATATATATATATAGTAATATATAATATATTAGCTAAATAACTATACTTATATCCTATATATATAAAATATATTATATAGTGATATATTATTATATTATCATTATATTATATATATATTATATCATATATACTAATTGTAATGGTGTATAAGCTACACAATGACTACGTACATACATGCGTCGCAGCTTACATAGCATAAAGAGGTTCCGGTGAGTCACCCTTCGGAGCAAGGCGGTGCTGGTTCTTCACGGCAGAATAGGAAATTTTTTAGAAGAAGAAAGCATCGGAGTCACGTGTAGTCAATGAGAAGACGGAGGAAGGAGAAAGAAAGGATGAGGAAGGAGGAAGAAGGTAGGAAACGAAAAAGGAGGAAGAATGGTGTTTGGAATCCCCCGGAGGAGCGGTCCATACCTGGAAATAAAAGAAGAAGAGATCCACAGAGTGCATAAAGAGAAGAAGGAGCGAATGAGGAAGAGGAGGATGGAGAAAGGAGACAGAGAAGGGGACAGAGTTGGTACAGGCACGGTGCTGGGAGCCGGTGAGGTGCGGTCCTGAGTTAGTAAACATTCGTTTTAAGGCCTCAGACTGACATTTCTATTTTCAAAATATCGTTTTCTTTCAATAACTCTGTCAACTAAAAATATATTGTTTTGTTCCTTAATTATTTATTAAGGTTCATTTTATAAGTCTGATAAATTCATTCTTTAATGTTTTAATTTTTGTTTTTCAATTTAAATGTTTTTTAATAATACTTTATTTGTTTAAAACATCTTGTTTTTACTAAAAAAGATTATTCCTTTTTATGTTAATAACGTAAAAAAATCGAAGCTTTTGATTAACTGATCGCCTTAATCTCAGTAAATCCAGTAAAGCAGCTAAAATCATTAAATCAGTAATCAGTAAATCCACCTAAATCAGTAAATCAGTTAATCAAGCACCCACTCCACCCTCCTTCCCATTCGTTGATCTATTGATCTATTTGACTATTGATCTATTGATCTATGATTCCAAGTCGTATTTTGTATAACATACACAAAACTCTTTTTTTTATTTGTTTTGTTTTCTTTAAATATATTTGTTTTGACTAAAAAATTTATTCTTTTTATGTTTATACTTTAAAACAATTGCATTGTTACTATACCCTAAAGCTCAGTAAATGCAGTTAATCAAACTGCGCCTCCTACCCTTCAAGATCTCATGAATCTATGATCTAATGATCTATTGATTCAAGTCGTATTTTGTATAACATAACACATAAATACCGTTTATTTATTTTGTTATTGTTTTCTATAAACTTTGTTTATTTACTAAAAATTTATTCTTGTTTATGTTTAAAACTTAAATTTTTTTGCATTTTACATACTCTAAAGAAGTAAATCAGTTAAATCAGTAAATGCATAAATCAAAACACCCACTCTATCCTCCTACTATCCTATGATCCATTGATCATTGATCTATGTGATCTAATTGTTCTATTTGACTATTGATTCAAATCATATTTTGCATAACATAACACAAAAACTTTTATTTATTTTTTTTTGTTTTTTTATAAAACATTTTGTTTTTACTAAAAAAAAAAATTATTCTTTTTGTGTTATAACTTAAAAAATTGCATTTTTACACACTCTAGCAAGTAATCAGTAATCAGTAAATCAGTAAATCGAGCCACCCAACCTGCATATCAATCCAGTAAATCAGTTAAAAGCAGCTAATCAGTAAATCAGATATTCAAACCTGCCCTCCAGCCACCCTTCTACCCATCCATGATCAATTGATGCTTTTGACTATTGATCTATTTGATCTATTGTTCATTAGTCATATTTGTTATAACCAGAACACCAAAAAACTTTTATTTATTTTGTTTTCTTTAAAATTTTTGTTTTTACTAAAAATTATTCTTCTTAAATGTTATAACTTAAAAATTTGATTTTTTAACATACCTAAAGCAGTAACATCAGTAAATCAGAGTAAATCAAACCACCCCACTCTACCCTCCTACCCATTCTGATGATCTATGATTCTATTGATTATTGCATCTATGTGCAAGTTCATATTTTGTATAAATAACAAAAATAAATTTCTTTGCTGTAACTGGTGTTGTTGAAATGTCACGTTTTTGTTGCATTTGTTGCAGTTGTGGATGTTGTTGTTGTTGTTGAAAATGTGCGTGTTTTGTGTGTTGTTGCTTGTTGTTGTTGTTGTGTTGTTTGTTTGGTTGTTTGTTGTTGTTGGTGGTGGTGGTGTGGTGTTGTTGTTGTTGTGGTGTTGTTGATATCAAAAGTTCAAGTTAAATGAAAATATCCAACACTTTTTCAAACATATCTCTAACATATAATTGTTAATTTTACATTAACCATTAATATTGAAAACTAAACAAAAAAATAGTTATCTCATCCCTTACCTACTGACATACAGCTTCATACAACCGATAACTAAATTAGAAGTTTCAACTCACCAGCAGAAGTCAGCATAGCAATCTCAATCTATTTACTATACACCTCACCAAAAATATTATTATTGTTATTATTATTATTATATATTATTAGGTATTATTATTCTATTATTATTATTAGTTATCATTTTATTTATTAATTATTATTTTATTATATTATTATTATTATTATTATAGAATTTATTATTATTATATTGATATTATTATAATATTATTATTATATTATATTATTATTCTTATTAATTATTTTATATTAATTTATTATATTAATATTATTATTATTATTCCACATAAATCTACAACACCAATAATGCGTGCGATCACTTTGCCTCAGATCCACAACCTAGACAATTGGGTAGGTAACATTGCTCTCTACAGACATCTAATATCTAACTAATCTGTTCACGGCTCAAGGAGTAACCAATAAGAGAAATGTATTTGCTATGGCCATCACGGACATCCAATGAAATTTCGAGGAATGACTCATTAATCTTAATATCTTTTGGCACATGAGAAGGGGTAACGAGATTTATTACTTTGTATCCGATATCTTTTGACACATGAGAAGGGCGACGAGATTTATTACTTTTCTCACAATATCTTTTGACACACGAGAAGGGTAACGAGATTTATTACTTTTCACACAATATCTTTTATTATTCATTATTTATTATTATTATTATTATTATATATTATTATTATTATTATTATTATTATTATTATATTATTATTATTATTATTATTATTATTATTATTATTATTATTATTATTATTATTATTATTATTATTATTATTATTATTATTATTATTATTATTATTATTATTATTATTATTATTATTCATTATTATTATCTCCATTATTATTTATTATTATTATTATAAGAAACTATATATTTATATGAACATTAATCAAACCCCTAACATTTACACCAACAACACACACGCACCACACACACCACACGATACACAAAATTATAGACACTTTACTGTAATACATTAGCCCTGGCAATCTCTACTAACTTAGCTGATCACCATGACTGGCTATTTCTATGATGTCAAGCAGATGTGACCATTTGTCGTAAAACGTCGCTGGATAGACATTTTACATTTTTCACATGTTTAAATAATCATTTCGTTTTTGTCTATGTATGTTCTTTACGTTCTATTATTCTTATATTATATAACTACATAAAGTTTGTAAAGTTAGTTATTTATTTATTTATTTTAGTTTTATTTATTTTTTATTTATATTTATTTAAAATATATTCTTTTTGTTTAAAAAACTTTTATTTATTTTTCTTATTCTGTTTAAAACATTGTTTTAACTAAAATTTATTCTCTTATGTCTATAACTCTAAATATTCTTGTATTTTACATTACCCTTAAAGCAGTAAATAGTTAATCAAACCACCCCACCCACTCTCCTACTCATTCATGGATCGTATGAATACCTAATTGATCTATTGATCATTTATTTTCATCAGTTACTATTTTTATTAATTATCAC
>JABUQX010103927.1:25000-32904 GCA_015478945.1 Trachelipus rathkii
AATAATAATAATATAATAATAATAAAATATTTTGATTCGTTTATGTATAGTAAAGATTGAGATTGCTACTTTGATTCAGCTGGTTTGTTGAAACTCTAATTAGTTACATTGTAATGGAATGCTGTATATGGCTGTTAGGTAGGTTGGGTTAAATTTTTTGTTTAGTTCTCATAAATATTACAACGCTTGTAAAATTGACATTAATATTTTAGAGATATGTTGAAAAAAAGTGTGAATAGTGTATAGCTTTTGCTCAAATGTTAGCTATTACTTTAGTTTTATGTAGGAAACGTTTATTAATGATTACCGTTTTATTACGTTGTAAGATTATGTTAAGTTGTTATGTTCTTATATATATAGTATATATATATATATAGTATATATATATATATATATTATATATATAATATATATAATATATTATACTATATTATTACTAACTATAATAATATTATAGCATAGTATATATATATCTATTATATATATACTGATGGTTTAGGGAGGGTGGGGCGGTGGTTTGATTAGCAGATTACTGTTTTAGGGTATGTAAACATAGTAAATTAAAAAAATATAACTTGAATCAATAGATCAATAGATCAATAGATCATAGATCATTGAATGGTTTAGGAGGTGGATAGTGGTTTGATTTCGTGATTTACTGCTTTAGGGTATGTAAAAATACAAATTTTTTAAGTTATAGACATAAAATGAAATAAATTTTAGTTAAAACAATGTTTTAAACAGAATAAGAAACAACAATAAACTGTTAAAACAAATATATAAAGATTTTAAATTAACACCACAAAAATATAAATAAAAACTAAAATAAATAAATAAAATAAACTAACTTTTTAACAAAATTATATTATTTAAAGAATAATAGAAACGTAAAAGAAAATACATAACAAAACGAAATGATTATATTAAACATGTGAAAAATGTAAATGTCTTCCAGCGACGTTTAGAAAATGTTACACATCTGCCTGACATCATAGAAATAGCAGTCAGTGATCAGTAAGTTAGTACGATGATTGCCAGGCTTATGTATTAAGTGCTCTAGATATAATATTGTTTATGTGTGTGTGTGTGTTGTGTTGTGTTGTGTTGTGTGTGATGTGTGTGTTTGTGGTATGCTAGGATTGTTATGTTCATATACATATATATTATAATAATAATATAATAATAATAATAAATATTAATAATAAATAATAAATAATAATAATAATAATAATTATTAATAATAATTATTAATAATTAATAATAATAAATAATAATAATATAATAATAATAATAATAATAATAATAATAATAATAATAATAATAATAATAATAATAATAATAATAATAATAATAATAATAATAATAATAATAATAATAATAATAATAATTAATGAAACGTATGTTTTTTTTTTGAGGATGCATTTTGTTAGGACAAAACTATCAATGTAATAAAATCTCGTTGGCCTTCTTGTGTGTCAAAAGATATTGGGAACAAGTTAATAAATCTAAATCTCTTTACCTTCTCATGTGTCAAAAGATATTAAGATTAATGAGTCATTCCTCGAATTTCATTGGCTGACCGTGATGGCATAGCAAATACAGTTCTCTGATTGGTTACCTTGAGCGTAACAAGATTACGTAATGTTTAGGTGTCGGTAGAGAGCAATTTACCTACCAATGTTCTAGTTGGGGACCTGCAGGCAAAGTGATCGCACGCTTAGTGGTGTTGCGAATCTATGTGGAATCAATAATAATAATAACTAATAATAAAAGAATAGGAATAATAAACTGGTTAGAATCATGAATAAAAAGAATAATACATAATAGTGAAAATATAAAACAATAATGAATAATAATAATAAAATAATAATAATAATTAATAATAATATATTATTTGCTGTTGTGTATAGTTTAGATTGAGATTGTTATGTTGACTTCTGCTGCTGGTGAGTTGAAACTTCTAATTTAGTTACCTTGTTAATGAATGCTGTATGTCAGTTAGGCTAGGATGAGATAAATTTTTGTTTAGTTTTCAATATTACAATGTTAATGTAAAATTAACATTAATATTTTAGAAAAATGTTGAAAAAGTGTTGTATATTTTCATTAACTTGAAAGTTTGTTTATAAACAAATAAACAAACAATGTACCGCAAGACTTGCAGCACCACAACAACAACAACAACAACAACAACAAACGCAACATTTCAAAAACAAACAACATCAACAACTGCCAACAAATGCACAACAAACGTGAAATTTTAACAACAACAACTGCAGTAATGAATTTATTTTATGTTATGTTTATACAAAAATATGACTTGAATCAATAGATCAATAGATCAACTGATCAATAGATCAATAGATGGGGTGGAGGGTAGAGTGGGTGGTTTTGATTTAGTCTGATTTTACTGATTTACTGCTTTAGGTATTGTAAATTGCAAAATTTGTTTAAGTTATAAATATGAAAAGAATTAAAATTTTAGTAAAAACAATGTTTAAAGAAAGCAAACTAAATAAAAGTTTTCTGTGTAGTGTTATTCAGAATTATGCCATGACTACAGTAGGTTAAACGAGGTCAAGTAGATCAATTAGTATCAATGATCATGGATGGGTTAGAAAGGCGTGGCGGGATGGGCAGTTTGAATATTTCATTTACTGATTTCACTGGCTTACTGCTTTAATGATTTACTGATTTACTGATTTACTGATTTACTATTTATGCTTTAGAGTATGTAAAAATGCAACATTTTTTAAATTATAAACATAAAAAGAATATTTTTTTTTTAGTTAAAAACAAAATTTTAATGAAAACGCCCCATTCAATCTTAAAAGTTCTTTGTGTTATGCTTACAAAATATGATTGAATCAATAGATCAAGATCAAATAGAATTCAATAGATCATGGATGAGTATGAGGATAGAGTGGGGTGGTTTGATTTACTGAATTTACTGATTTAGTGCTTTAGAGTATGTAAAAAATGCAAAAAAAATTTAATAAAATAAACAAAAGAATAAATTTTTTGTAAAAACAAAATGTTTAAAGAAAACAAAACAAAATAAATAAAAGTTTTTGTGTTATGTTATACAAAATACGACTTGAATCAATAGATCAATAGATCAATAGATCTTGGAAGGGTAGGAAGGCAGTTTGATTAACTGATTTACTGATTTACTGCTTTAGGGTATGTAAAAATGCAATTTTTTAAAGTTATAAACATAAAAAGAATAATTTTTTAGTAAAAACAAAATATTTAAAGAAAACAAAACAAAATAAATAAAAGTTTTTGTGTTATGTTATACAAAAATATGACTTGAATCAATAGATCAATAGATCAATAGATCAATAGATCAATAGATCACGAATGGGAAGGAGGGTGGAGTGGGTAGCTTGATTAACTGATTTACTGATTTACTGCTTTACTGATTTACTGATTTACTGATTTACTGCTTTACTGATTTACTGATTTACTGATTTACTGCTTTAAGGTATGTAAAAATGCAAATTTTTTACGTTATAAACATAAAAAGAATAATTTTTTTTTTTAGTAAAAACAAAATGTTTTAAACAAATAAAAGTAATTAAAAAAATTTAAATTGAAAACAAAAATTAAAAACATAAAGAATGAAATTTATAAGACTTATAAAATGAAACTTATAAAATAAATTAGGACAAACAATATATTTTAGTGACGATTATAAAAGAAAAACGAGATTTTGAAAATAAATTCAGTCTGAGGCTAAACGAATGTTTACTAACTCAGCACCGCACCGCACCGGCTCCAGCACCGGTGCCTGTACCAATTCTGTCTCCTTCTCTGTCTCCTTTCTCCATCCTTCCTCCTTCCTCATTTCGCCTTCTTCTCTTATGCACTCTGTTGCCATCTCTTCTTCTTCTTTTATTTCAGTTGGGACCCTCCTCCGGGGGGTTCCTAAAACACCATTCTTCCTCCTTTCTCGTTCCCTTCTCCTCCTTCCTCTTCCTCCGCTCTTTCTTCATTCCTCCTTTCTTCCTCCTTCCTCGTCTTCTCTTATACACTCCGTGCATTTCTTCTTCTTTATAAGAAAATTTCCTATCTGGAAGGAACCAGCACCCCTTCTCCGAAGGGTGCACTCACCCGGAACCTCTATGTATGTATGTACGCATGTATGTACGTATGTTTGTGTGCTTATAACCATTACAATATATATAACTATATATATCTAAACATATATATATATATAATAGTATATACTATATATTATATATACTATATATATATATATATATTATATCTATACTGTATGTATGTATGTATGTATGTGTATGTATGTAATGTATCTATGTATGTATGTATGTATTGTATGTATGTATGGTCACTTATGTACGTTATGTTTGTGTGCTTATAACCAATACAATTATATATTAAACAAAATATTTATATATATAGTATAATAATATAATTATATATATAGATATATATATAATTGCATATATAATATACTATATATATTATAAATATATACATATTAAATATATAAATATATATTTATACATATATATAATATATATATATATAATATAATATATATATCTATATATTATATAGTATATATAAAATTATATATTATATATATATATTATATATATATTATATATATATATTATAATAATAATAATAATAATAATAATAATAATAATAATAATAATAATAATAATAATAATAAATAATAATAATAATAATAATTAAATAATAATAATAATAAAATAATATAAGAATAATAATAATAAAAATAAAGATCTTTTTTTTTTCCAACTTAGTTTTAAATTATGAAAAATTTTGAGCTTCTGCACCGGAATGTCCTTTTCCCGCTAAAACATTAATTTAGCTTTTTAGACTAAAAGGTCATAATTTTTTATAAAACCTGTCAATCAATTTATCAAAATCTTCCAGGCCATTGTTATTTACGTTCATAAATTAAAATTCTTTTTAGACTTAAAAAGGTAATTAAAAATCCTTTCTCCCCTCATGGATTCGCATGCCTTTGTTCCTTGTTTACGTTATTAATTGCAGCGATACTTACACCTTGTAGGCTTAAAGATAGATTAGATTTTCTTTCTCTCGTTTCAACCCCTCTCACAACCCTCTCTCTTCCTCTCTCCCCTCTTTTTAAACCCTCTATTTTCCCCTCATTTTATTTAGTTGGATGCCTGCACTTGGACTGTGAAGATGTTCTGCTGCTGCTGCTGCTGGAACCGGCGCGAAAAGCCGAATTTACTTACATATGATTGTATGCGCGCGCACGCATGTATCTTTCTTTACTTGTACGTACGTATACGTATATACCTATATATATATATATATTATATACTATTAATATATTTCATATAGTATATATATATATATATATAGTAGGCGGGGGTGAGGGGCCGTGCGGGGCGTGGTGAGCTGTACGTGTGGCGTTGTATTCTCTTTGCATGAACGTATTCTCTAAGCATGTACATATTATATTATATTATATATTAATATATATATAATAGTATATATTATAATTATTATTTATATACTATATATACTATACTAATATATATATACCTTAGAGTATATATATATTATATATATTATTATATATTATATATATTCCAGTTCCAGGATCCAGTTCCTGGATCCTGGAACACAAACAACATTCCAGAAAATCCTGGAATTACACAAAATTTCAATTAGTACTTTCCAGTTTCCAGGTCCTGGAAACCAATTAACACTTTCCAGGTTCCTGGAATCCTTCCAGGATTCCAGGATTTCCAGACCCTCGGATATAGCTCTTTAATACTCTGCCTCAATTAAATCTTTTTGCCAACTTTTTCTCCATTCCTTTATCATAGTATACTTAATAATAAAGGTTTTTCACTGGTGTGAATTATTTTTTATTAAGTTCCTGCGCTAAATTCCTTTTAGGTATCCGGTCCTGATACTTTCCAACTCCCATCGAGATTATCTTGTGGATAAGCAGCAGTTGTTTTTGGAGTATGACATTAAACCCAAGATTGTCAACTACTGGAGCTATGGTATTTCTTATGAAGTGGTAATATATTTTTTTTTAAATTGGTTTATTATATTTTTTACTATTTTGGTTCTTTATTACCTGTGGAATTATTATTATTATTATTATTATTTTATTATATTTATTTTATTATTATTATTATATATTATTATTAATTATTATTCATTTATTATTATTATTATTATTATTTATTATTATTATTAAATTATTGGGTATTATTATTATTATTTATTTGTATTTATTGAATTAAATTATTGTTATTGGTTTATATTTTTATTATTAAAATTCATTATTATTATTAGTTTATTATTTATTATGTATTATTATTATTATATTATTTTTATTATTATTTATTATTATTATTTGATTATTATTATATTATTTATATATGATATAGGTATATATATATATTATCGTGTAAAACAGTCGCGCAGAACGCCCGATTAATCCGCAGACGGGTAAGTGGAAAAATCTTGAATTTTGTACATATATTTCATTCAATTTTTAATATAATATATATAAATAAATTTTTTGTAAGGATAAATACTATTAGTAGTATTTAATATTAAAAATCTTTTCGTGAAGTGCACATTATTAACGGTAGACTGTAGCTTAGGGTAAACGTCGTACTTTGACGATTAAGCGCGAGGTTTGATGGTCTGAATAGGTGCGGATTAAGGAGTACGCTTAGGGACTTCGTTTGGCTCGAAGTTGGCGGAGGTGTCGCTGCTGTAACAACCCTCTAAATGAAGCGGGGTGACCCCACCCTTAGAATAATATAGTAATTAATATATATATTATAATATATTATATATATATATAAATTTATATTCAACGGAAAAAATCATTTAAAATCTCTTTGATTATATCATTGTATTGATTTTATTTAACTCTTATATTAATTATAATTATATATATTTTATTTTTTATAATCCTATTATACATTTAATTAAATTATATACTTGTTATTTTTAATAATATTTTTTATATTTAATAATATAATATATATAGCTATGAATGATATACATATGTAATTATAGTTATTAGGTTAAGATATAAATAAAACTTATCGAAACGTTATATACCTAATTATAATGATTTATTCATAAGAGGCATTTCTGTTTTCGTCTTTGTGTAATTTTCTTATATAAAGGGTTTGGAGGTGGTCTACTTCAAGCAGAGACAAATGCTTTATGGGGAATCATGTTAACTAGAGTATTTAATAGTTATATATCTTCTAAACTAATTTTAAGAAATAAGATATTATCGTAATTATTTAATAAATTGTACTTCTAGAGAGGTTTTAACTTCGATTTGAAATTTATTAAATCAGAATTAGTGTTGTATGCATTATGGCTAAAACGAGTATTAAAAGAATAAAAAAATTAATAAAGTGGAGGAAGTTATAATTTATGCAACAGATTTACGATCAATATAAATTATTAACATATAAATATATTTTAACACTTAAGAATTATTTTATATAATAATATAAGTAACTATAATATAATATATGATTAATATATATATCATATATTTAATAATATATATATAATATATATTAATATAATATATTATTAATATTTATAAATATATTAATATATATTAATATTATATAATAAATAATATATATAATATATATTAATATATATAATAATATATTTATTTGTTATATAATTAAATTTAAATATAATTAAAAAATTTCATAATTATTGTTAAAACTATATAATATTAATTATTTACTTATGTATTTTTAAAAGTAGAATATATACTTAAATTGTTAAGTAATTGAATACGTTACTCTATCAAATATGTTTATGCTTATTCCGCTAGTAATATTATAAACCAAATGGCAAGTGCAGGC
>JABUQX010103928.1:10000-12500 GCA_015478945.1 Trachelipus rathkii
TTTGAGATTGGTTTGGTCATATGGAAAGGATGAGTGATAGTCGGTTGGTTAAGCAGATGTATAGTGGCGAGTGTGTTGGGAACCGACCGGCTGGGAGACCGGAGAAAAAATGGATTGAGTCAGTAAAGGAATGTTTGCAGGAGAGAAATGTGAGTTTGGTAGAGGCGAGAAGAACGGTGTATAACAGGAGTGAATGGCGGGGGATTGTGAGGGGGTATGGTTGTGGCCGCACACTGGGCCAAGGGATGACCTTACATTGACGCTCTCCAATGGTGAGCGGTCCGTCGCTGGTCCCCATGAAAGCTTTAGGGTGGATTTTCTGACTGCGACGAGTTCTCACTAATTAATGGTACTGAGGGGGCGGTAAGGCTGGGCTTTCTTTTCGACTTTTGTCATGTTCTTCTACTGCTTTTCTTTTCCTATTCTTGGGAAAATAGAAGGTAGATAAAGAAATATATATATATATATATATATATATATATATATAATATATTATATATTTTCATTATTTATATATATATATATTATATATATATATATATATATAATATATATATATATATATATATATATATATATATAATATTTATCTATATATATATATATTATATAATTTTTTTTTTTTTTTTTTTTGCAGAGTGGATCATTTATAAATGAAGCAGTGGAAGAAATGAAGAAGAAAATGGCGAATTTTCATTTGACACTTCAGCCATTTGTGATATTTTTAGGAGAAAATTTAAAGTCCATTAATAAAATTGTTTAGTTTATGTAGACGACATTTTTTATAAGCGCAAATGTTATTTGCGCAGTTGACTGTTGTTTTAAGGTCTTTCACTTTTTAAATTTAAAGTATCCAGTAGAATGTTCAAATGTATGGAACTTTTTTCAACTTATTTTCTATGAAATTGAGACAAAGTGGGATAAGACGTTTCCTTCTGTATATTCTTTAATTTCTGAGTTAAACAGTCAAACATGTTAAACTGTTCATACTGTACGAAGACCTTTTCTAGTATTAACCAATACTTACTTCATTTAACTTATTTTCATGCTGATGTTAGGGAGGAAGGGTATAAATGTACCGTATTAATTTGTCAACAGTGTTTTTCTTCGAAAGCTAATTTTAAGAAGCATTTAATGAATGTACATAAAATTCCAATCTCATATGACAAAGCTAGTAGTTACTCATGTGATGATCATAATTTTGAAAATGATAGTCCTATGTCATGTGAAGAGGTCGAACCTTGTACTAATAATAACTTTGAGCAACTTGGTTCAGAGCATAATAAAGTTTCTCAAAGTTGTAAGTCAGGACCTGAAGAGATTTCTGGGCCAGCCAATTTTTCATATGTGAAGGATTTTGAATTTCGAAAATTAGAAAATGAGCTACATTTCGTAAAGTCATTTCTTATAAATTTGTACAGTAGTAACTTAAACAGAAAAACAGTTTCTGATATTCTTGCCTCTGCATCAACTTTTTCTTGCAATATGCTGGAAACCCTTGAGTCTGAAATCATTAGTATTTTAAAGTTCCATGGTTCCTTGTCCAGTATTAATGAGATACGTAATTGCTTAAGAATGGCATCAATTCCTTCAAATTCCTTAAACACTCAGTACCTTCAGCTTCAGTTTTTGGAAACTTCTGCATTGTTTATAAAACCTGTCTCTTATATTTTACAACAGTGTTTGCAAAGTAAAAGGCGCAGCGGATTAAAAACTTAATATTGTGCCAGAAGCAGTTTGTAGATATTATATACCTTTGAATAAACTGTTCAAAATTTATTTTGAAATACCTGGGATATATGAATGTGCACTGGATTACATGAAGAATAATTCAAACCTATCTGAACATCTGCAAGATTTTTTGAACGAGCATTTATGGCGATCTAAGAATTCAAGATTTGAAGGCAAAGTAGTTTTCCCGCTATTTGTATACTATGATTATTTCGAAACTGGTAATCCATTAGGGTCCCATGCAAGTATTAACAAATTGGGAGCAGTATACATTTCACTCAGATGTTTTCCTCCTCCATTATTGAGCAAATTGGAACATATATTTCTGGTTTTATTATTTCATACGGTTGATTAGAGGAAGATATGGTAATCATCAAATTTTTAAACCGTTAATTGATCAATTAATTTCATTAGAAACGGACGGCATAGTTATTAATTGTAAGGGTGAAAATTTTAAAATATTTTATGGGTTTATTTTTAGGTGATAACTTGGGTATTAATTCTGCATTAGGTTTTGTTGAGAGCTTTTCTGCTAACATGCTATGTAGGTTTTGTAAAATAACCAAAGAAAATTTGCATCGAGAACATGTCGAGTCAATTGATATTCTACGAAGTATAGACTATTATGAAAAAAGTTGCTTAAGTTTGGAGAATGTTTTTGATAGTGGAATAAAAGAAGTGTGTCTTTAATATAATTCCATCATTTCACTGTATTACCAATTAGTGTCGATATAATGCATGATATGTTAAAACGGTTAATTACTTAGAC
>JABUQX010103929.1:0-31136 GCA_015478945.1 Trachelipus rathkii
TGTTAAGAAAATTTTAGTTATGTTATCCTTATATATTTATATATTCAGAGACAAATCCTGGGAATGCTTTTGGCATGTTTAATATGATTAATGATAGACCCTATTTTATAAATTGGAAGACTTTCTTTTTAGAATATAACATGGGGTGACTTCGGCAAACTTAAATAAGTCAAGGGTGCCGCGAATCGAAAAAAGTTTTGAGAAACCACTGATTCTATAACTATATTTATTTATAATTAATTTTTTTTTTTACAGTTTAGTCTCCTAAATCTATTTTCGTAAACGATAAATAATTTTTAGAAGTAACTAAATTAAAAAATAAATAAAAAAATTATTGCAATCGACGCCCATTTTAACCTCACAGGAAACCGTCCTGTCCCCCAAATAAAATGACTGTACGCGTATAGAATCCATTTTTACGCCTTAAACGTCGTTAAGCGTAATGATAGTTCCAATAGTGACGTTTTCATCGAACCGTTTATAACTCAAAAGTTCTCATTCAAAATCGCTCCCAAAAGTCGACCTCGAAAAAGAAATATTTTTATTTTCAAAATTTTAACTTGTTACCTTCGACTTATATAACGTAAGAAAAACGTCACTATAATGAATATCGTTAGCGTATTAATTATGAACATAGTGACGTTTATTCTGTAACGCTTTTATAAGTCGAAGGTATAAGTTAAAATTTGAAAAAAAATTTTCAATTTTCCCGAGGTCAACTTTTTGGAGAGAGATTTTGATTTTATACACTTTTGAGTTATAAACGGTCGACGAAACGTCACTATGGAAACTATTTATTACGCTTAACGACGTCCTAAGAGTAAAAAATGGATTCTAAACGCGTAGAGTCATTTATTTTTGGGATTTACGACCCACGTCACTATATGACGAGGAAGTTTCCTAGGTAAATGGGCGTCGTGCAATATTTTTTTATTATTTTTGTTTTTAATTTAGTTACTAATAAAAAATTTTTTTATTATTTTTTTTTAATTTAGTTACCTCTAAAAATTATTAATCGTAGAAAACGGAATTTAAGGGAGACTAAGCTATAAAAAATTAATATAAATAAATATAGTATAGATCAGTGGTTATCAAACTGTTTGACGCGTCACATTTGGGTGGCACAGCTTCCCCACAAGGGTGACGCGAAAGTTTTGAACATTTTCATAATTGTATTTAAGTTTTCATTTAAAAATTTTAATCAATTTTGAATTTTCCAACTTTGTTAAGAAAATTTTAGTTATGTTATCCTTATATATTTATATATTCAGAGACAAATCCTGGGAATGCTTTTGGCATGCTGTGATCATGCAAAAGCATTGCAATTTTATGATTAATGATAGACTTTTTTTTATAAATTGGAAGACTTTCTTTTTAGAATCTAACATGGGGTGACTTCGGCAAACTTAAATAAGTCAAGGGTGCCGCGAATCGAAAAAGTTTGAGAAACCACTGTATAGGATCATGAATAAATAAAAATTAGATTTAAAAAAAAATAAGACGAAGAAAAAATTTACCAATATGTTGATAACTTATTATTAGCAATTCTTTACAGGCTTAGATTTCGGTAATTTTTTTTTTTTTTTGGTTCTCTTTACCACAGTTATCATAGAAAAAAAAATTTATTTGGCACCATCTCCCGAAAAAGTAGAGAGTAATGTTATTTCGTGCCCCGAGTGAACCGTAGGAAGGTACCTTTAATATTTTTTTTACGTTAATTTTTAAAATGTAGCAAAAAATCTGCTCAAAGCCTATAGGAAATGGTGGTCGTGCGTAGTTTTTATAAATTAATTTTGGTTTAAGTTACCTCTAAAATATTTTCATAGAAAACTGAAAATTTAAGGGAGACTTAAATTTAAAAAATAATGAATATATATATATATGTATGGTTTCACTCAAGAAAAAAACTCGCTTAAGGACGCGAAAAATTTATTTGCAACATCTCCCGAGAAGTAAAAGTTACGGTAAACTATCGTTGTGCGCTATTTTTACGCTATTAATATTTTTTAATTTAGTGACATTGATTTTATAATTTCTACAATGGAGCAAATGGAATTTAAGGGAAACTAAGCTAGAACAAAAATAATATAAATAAATAATAGTTGTTTTAAGCGTGAAGCGTAAAAAAAAATGGATTTCTAAACGCGTAGAGTCAATTTATTTTGGCTTAATACGAAAAGTCACTAATATGACGACGACGTTTTCCGAGGTAAATGGGTGTCGTGCAATAATCTTTATTTTGTTTTAATTTAGTTAACCCTCTAAACATATTATTTATCGTCAGAAAATGGAAATTAAAGGAGAGCTAAAACTTATCAAAAAAATATTAATATAAATAAATATAGTAAAGATCATGATAAATAATTAAGACCTTTAAGAAAAAATACGAAGAAGAAAAAAAATAAAGTATCCAATATGTTAATAACTGATTATTATCAATTCTTTTAAAGACTTAGATTCCGTTATTATTTTTTTTGTTTCTGTCGGGAAAAAAAAACTCGGTTAAGACAAAAAATGTTATTTGCACTCATCTCCCGAAAAAGTAGATGAGGACGTTATTTCACGTCCTCGCATTGATGAGTGACCTTCGTAAGGCCCAAATATTAATGACCTACCACGCGTTTAGAATCAATTTTTTACTCTTAGAACGTCGTTAAGCGTAATAATAGTTCCAATATGGACGTTACGACGACCCTTTTATAACTCAAAAGGTCTAAATCAAAATCGCTCTCCAGAAAGTCGACCTCGGAAAAATAGAATTTTTTTCTTTCAATGTTTAACTTATACTCTCGAGCTTATAAACGTACAGAATCGAACGTCACTAATAATCATAAATTAATACGCTTAACGATATTTCATCTCCTTGAAAATATTGCCGTTTGATCGTTCGAGGTCGTTTTATGGTAATCGAGAAACACGTCATTATAATATAGTGACGCCGTAGAGGAAACCCGGCCGCGATTGATCCCCTCCGAGGACGTCTCGGTATTTACGAAACGTCACTATTGTATTTTGAAAAGAAAAAATGAAAAGTTCACGATAAAATTATGATGAAAATTAGGAAAAAATTAAGAAACATAGAAAAAATAAACAATAAATGATAGTGAATACCTAATATCATTCTTAATAAATAAGAAAAATCCGGGGAAAAAAAACCCCGGTAAAAAAGAAAATCCCTTTTCTAAAAAGGTTCCCTTTTTTCCACCCTTAAACGCTCAATCGTGGCACAAAATAACGTAACTTTTTACTTCTCGGGAGATTTGCAAAATAAATTTTTCGGTCCTTAAGCGAGTTTTTTTTTTCGAGGGAAAGTGTACTTTATATATATTATTATTTTTGAATTTATTATTATTATTAAAATTCAGTTTTCTATGAAAAAAAATTTTTAGAGGTAAATAAACAAAAATTAATTAAAAACTACGCACGACCCCCAATTCCTATAGGCTTTGAGCGGTTTTTTGCTACACTTTAAAAAATTAACGTAAAAAAAATATTAAAGGAACCGCGCTCCTAACGGTTCACTCGGGGCAACGAAATATACGTTACTCACTATTTTTCAAGAGATTGGTTGCAAAAATAAATTTTTTTGTTCCTTAAACGAGTTTTTTTTCCCGAGAGAACAAAAAAAAAAATACGGAATCTAAGCCTTAAAGAATTGCTAAAATTAAGTTATCTCACATATTGGATATTTTATTTTTTCTTCGTTCTAATTTTTCTTAAATTTTTAATTATTATCATTATTCTATAAACTATATTTAATTTATATTAAATTTTTTTATAGTTTAGCTCTCCCTTAAATATCCGTTTTCTACGAGTAAATAATTTTTAGAGGGTAAGCTGATTAAAAAAATAAATAATAAAAATATTGCACGACGCCCATTTAACTCCGAAAACGTCCTCGTCATATAGTGACGTTTCGTAAAAGCCCAAAAAATAAATGACTCTACGCGTTTAGAATCCATTTTTTTACGCTTAGAACGTCGTTAAAGCGTAATAACTAGTTCAATAGTGACATTGTCGTCGGAAAACGTTGATAACTCAAAAGGTCTAAATCAAAAACGCTCTCCCAAAAAGTCGAAACTCGGGAAAAATTTGAAATTGTTTTTTTCTTCAAATTTAACTTTATTACATTCGACTTAATAAAACGGTACAGAAATAAACGCAACTAAATCATAATTAATAATCCCTACGTTATACTTCGAGTCGTTTTTATGTAACGAGAAACCGTCCATTATTTATAGTGACGCCGTAGAAGGAAACCCGGCCTCATTGATCCCTCCGAGGATCGTCTCGTAACTACGAAACGTCACTATCGCATTTTTTTGAGGAAAAACGAAAAGTTCACGGTAAGGTATGATGAAAATTAGGGAAAAATTAAGAACATAGAAAAAATAAACAATAAATAATATTAGAAACTGAATATCAATTCTAAGAAAAATATCGACGTAAAGAAATCTAAAAATAATAATTACGGAATCTAAGCCTGTAAACGAATTGCTAAGAATAAGTTATTCACAATTGGAGACTCACATATCACTTATTTTAATTAATTTTCACTAGTTTCTTAATAATTTCTTTTAATATTCTTAATATATATTTTATTATATACATGATCTTTATTAATATTATTTATATTTATTATTTTTCTATATTATAGTACTCCCTTAATTTTATGGTTTTCTATCCTAATAAATATAATTTATTATTAAATTAATACTAATTAATAATAAAATTATAATAAAATAAATATTACACGACAAGATAATCCATTTTTCTCTTTAATAGACGTCGAGTGATATTAAGCGTATAATAAAGTCTCCAAATAATTATATAGTAATGAGGGGGTAAAAAATACGTATTTCCGTTACGGAACCGTGAGATTATAACGTCTAAAAGGTAATAAAATCAAATAATATTAAGTTTAACTAACAAGCGACTCACCTTCGTGAGATAAATAAAATTGAATTTTTTTTTATTTCTCAATATTTATTATAACTAATACTTTATAGATTTTAATAATACGGACATAGAAAAATACGTTCACTACAATAATAATTTAATAACGTATATATAACTTAGTATACACTCATAGAGTTACATATTCTATCCCTTGAAAATATGCCCGTTATTGATGTATAATACCACAGACGATGAATTCTTAGTTTTTTAATGAGAGATAACAGAGTATGAAGCATCACGTCTAATTATTAATTATATATAACTGTGAAGAACCAGTACGAATAGTAAAGCCAGCGAGAGTGCACGTAGAGAGATTGATCCCTTGATTTCGTCATTAATCGAGAATAAGCGTCACGCGTTTAATCCTCATTGCTAAATATCGTGTAACTACGTTTTTTTGATGCACCACAAACAAGCGAAGAGCATGGTGTACACAGTGATATCACAAGTGTTAAATAAAAAAGTTTAATGTCAACACTCAGACCATAGTGTGATAAGATAACTCACTGAATATCGTGATATAAATTTGAATACTTTGAATATTCAAATCTTGCTATAATAAATATCAGACGTTAAGATTGACATCTCTTATGAAGGCCTCAACATATTGGCGCATAATTCGATGATCGTGTGTAGCCACTCTCAACGAATTAGAGAAAATCTGATACTTAATTCCTCTTAATTATTTTTACTTCTCGGGAAAGTTATGTTTTTAACAGCAAAATCTATCCCACATTGTTCTCTATATCTCACTGGATATATAGGTCTGGAGGATATTGCTTTATTATATTTTGAGGACTATCTCTATAATAGAGCCAGCTCTTGATTAGATATATAATTAGATATATTAGGATACAGAGGACATGAGGACATTAAAGAAGCGCGAGAAGATCTTATATTCATTAAACTTTACCATCCACGGACCGCCCAGTCATAATCCTTTATATAGATGCTATATGAGAAGCGATATATCTTTTCTGGACTATACATCTTTTATAAAGTTAACACTATAGGATTAAATATTATACTTATTTCATAACGTGTTTTGATCGACTCCCACCACACCACACTATTGTTCTGCACTGGGAGAGACAAAATAAATTTAGACGCCTGTTTACCTGCCCTTGTTCTCGATGGCACTATGCAGTGGGTTCTAACCCAGAGGGAAATCTACTTATATATCTTCTCGTAACTAGATTCGTTTACATTTTCACAATTATTATTTATTAAGGCGGTATGACTTGATATAAATTTATCTATTACTTATATTATATCACACCGAAGAAACACATATCATTAATAAATATATAATTTAAAAAAATGAAGAAGAAGATTACAACTGTACCGGAATCTAAGCATTATAAATATTCATAAATCACAAATTATTAGCATATCACATATTGTAAGATTTAATATTTCATTATATATATTGTCACAGACTTATTATCTTAATACAGGTATGAAATATTCTTTTCTTAGTCGAATGAATTCACTAATCAAAAGAATTTTTAAAACAGTATCCATAAAACTATCTATTCCTTCATATTGCATTGAACGATATAGAAATTGTGTTTTCCTTAGTCGCTCTATATATCAATTATACCCGTTAAAACCAAAAAAATAAAAAATATTTATTAATTTATAATTATTAAGATTAAATTCAATTCTTATAAGGATAGGCTTAAATTAATAAGGAATATAGTACATTATATATTTACATCATTTCTTGATTGACTGTTGCTAATTTAATATTTATATATCTTATTTATTTATCACGATTATATACAAATATATTATATATATAATTATTATATAGTTCTCACTCTACCTTAAAATCTAAATAACATTTATTAGCTATTTTATGATACTATATTACAAAAAAAATTATAATATATATTTCTCAAATAACGATTGGCTACCATATTACCTATATATATATTATATATATAGTAACTAATCCTTTCTGATCTATTATTAGTGTGACTATTTACGTAATAAATAACTCACAATATAATTAATAAACCGTAGAGATGAAATTAGCTATGATTACGCGACTTCTAGAGAGTGTTGGTGAATAGAAAGGCACGCAATGATTAGCATCGGTGTAATAGTGTTCGATATAAATTAGTTCAGTTCACGAGAGAGTTATAGTGGAATGAGTGTGATCCGAGGATCATTAATGGTTATATATCTTCTAATATGACATATAATCAATTAAGTCGGGGCGCCTTGAGAGAATATAGAAATCAGGAGCAAGCGTGAATACCGCAAGAAAGGAATAGGAGAGAAATTATAGATGTGTTACAGTTTCTAATTGATAAACAGATCACTAAAAGGTTACACGTATGTGGTAACGTAGTGACCATACCGCCGTTAGCAAAAATAGGATCATCAGAACAATATATGAATACCTGAAATCAAATCATGGGGAATCGAGAGAATGTCACGATATGTTAACTAAAGTGGCAAAGGAAGATCACTGTAGAGAATGATTGAGCTAAAGTAGGAAGTATAGAAATCGTTGAATCTCAGTAGAATGTGGATTGATATTAGAGGATAGATGAAACGCACGAGTTTCATTAATTAAGGTAATTATTGAATAGCGTGTTGAATGCTCTCCAAAAGCCAAATCGCACTCGCCACAGACTCCATAAAAGATGCCCTTGAAATTACATCCTAGAGATCTCTCGGGATTACGAGAACGTCAAAACGATCACCCTAAAGGTTTGTATAGTAGAAAGAAAAAAAAGAGAGGAGAGAGAGAGTTAAAATGTAGGGGAAAATAAGAACATTAGAAAAAAAACATTAATATGATAATGAAGAAATTACCTGAAATTAATCAAATCCCATAAATAAAAATTTATCACTAAAGGAAACTAAAGCCCCACTAAACGCTCACCCTAATACGAACATTTACTCGTGAGATTGTTCAAAATTAAAGTCCAGGTTTCCTAGGCAGTCGGATTCAAGTCAATCTACGTATCATTTAGTCAATTTTAAGTCACGCACCAATTAAATGCAATGTCTCTATTTGAAATTATTAATTGGTCGCAGGTTAGGGTGTTACTTTTACGAGTTTAATTCAAATAAAATTTTATATAAGGGTTACTTAACGGCACGATTACGGACTCCATAAACTACTATTAGTCTATTGGGAGTTTACCGAGTATAAGGTAACACATTTTTAACTAAATAAACGAGAGAAAAAAAATTAAAACACAAAAAATAATAATATAGGATTTAAAAAAAGGCATCTTAATAGGGAACCCTCTCTACACGCGGATCATTCATTAATTATAGGAACATAAATTCTGAATAACTCCGGCCGGCGTTAATGAAAGTAACAAAATAGGTCTATAAGTCAATTTGTCAACAATACATCTCGATCTCATAATTTGTTCTAGAAGTCGGGACATTTGGGGTAGCGACTTTTATAGGACTTTAGTATAAATCACGAGGTCGCGGACAGCTGGACAATCTGGAGTGAGATCGAGTAATCTATTTACGCGTCTACTGATGTCTTCTATAAGCGTATATAGACATGGAGCTTCCTGACAATTGGGATTAGTAAGTCAATTATTTGTAAGGGACTTATCACATACATAATCGTCAACTTAGATGTACTACAGATCTGTTTCTTCCGAGTAATATCCTGTCGTACGTTCAACCTTCATAATAATTATTTCTTTAATTTTAGTAATACCGTTCTAAAAATTTATTATCACTCTTACTAAAATAGAATATTGAAGGAAGACCTAAACTTATTAAATATATAATATTATAATCACTATATATACCACATTATAGTATCTACCGCGATTGAGATGTGAAATAACGTTTAATATACCTGTTAAAAATTTTCAAGAACGAAATATTCATGCGAGGAGAGAGTGAAACTGATTATATTCAATTCCTTTGAGCAGAGCCTTTTGGATTCCAGTACATTGAGATATTTGTTTTCGGTTTCCTCGAAAACATACACTCGAGCGTCTAATGAGTAAACATAAAAATTTTATGACCTGCGATCCTATAATCAAGAGTTATTCTGTACACTATATAATATATTTTTTTTATTCTTAGAATCTATCCTCCGCTTAACACTTCGCTATATATCTAGTTAATTTAGATTTTGGGGTAACTTACACAATGTATTTGTATAAATCGCGCGAGAGATTATAATTTATACTTAGATAGTATATATAGTATTGTATATCTTGAGAGATTATCGAATTTTTTTGTAGACTTTATTTATTTATTCTTGATGTTCTTAATAGTAGCTCCTAAAATTTGGTTTTTCTATTTATAGTTGAGATGGACCATTTAAACTAAATCCAAATTATTTTTAAAAAAAAAATAATATGTTGAGCCAGAGCCAATATATCCGATAAGATACATTTTACAAATTATATTATTATTTTCGTCGTTGTCGTAAAAATAATAATATATATTGCCCTCGAAAAAACTCGCTTAAGTAACTATATAATTTTACTTTTTAGGCACATCTTTATCGGAATAAGAGAATTTACGTTTAATTAAATGTGCTCGACATTGGTATTTGGGTTTCTCATCTCGTGAATAAAAAGCATCGCTTAAATAGGAACAATAGATTTTCATGTATGTCTATCGATATCCAATTAGTTACAGTTATCTGAGGATTATTATTATTTATTTAGTAGATTTAATTTATATGTCTCCCTTAAATTCGTTTCGTATGTTAATATTTTGGAGTAACAACCTATAATTTTCTTAATGAAAACAAAATATGTTAGTTGTACGAAGCCATGGTGTGTATACGAGAACTGCTATCAGAATTCGAGCAAATATTGTAGTACTATTTATATTATTAATATTTTTTTTATATATTCCTCCACTATTAAATATTTTGTCTCTATGTTCATTCTTAAGTATATAGATGTGAATTAAACTGAGATAGTTATATTTATAAAAAATAATTTGAAACTGTGAGCGAGATTGATAAGAACACAATACACTTATGAATAGTAAGCCGAAATCAAAATAATACAGAACATCCATGACAGTAGACAACGAATACAACTCTAAGTATATAAAATATATATTATATATATAATAGAGTAAGATATTCAGTCGGTAATATTAGGAGAAGAAAGTAAATCACAGTAATATTTCTTACGATAATATTTGATATTATCGTAAATATGACAAATCGAAACACGTATATATCTACTATAGAATGATATAAACTTATAGAAGTTCACGGCTAGCATTTAAGTAACTCATTTTAAAATACGATTGTTACTTATTGTTTCTAAAGAGTAAAATTAATGCAAATACACAAATTAATGTGCATATATTATAATATATATATGAGAGTGCTGTTGCTAATTCTTTTGTCGATAAATAACTCTTCAACACCCGTGACCTTTATGAGAATACATAAGATTATTATTGAATTATTAACATAAAAATAAGTAATTATTCAAGAAGCGAGAGTAGTATCGATCAGAGAAATAAATTTTATATAATGATTGTAAGTTTAGCAGCACTCATTATAGAATAACATTATTCTTCATGTAGTGTGAATAGAGGCATTATTTATTTAACATATGTATAAGCGAGAGCCAATAAGAGTTGCGTCCGGACATTTTCTGCTTCTTCCCCATTTTGTTTTGTTCGACACGCAGAGGAATAGATCCACAGAACCCTTCCCCGCGCCTACACATCGCGTGAGACCAATATGAATTAGTTATTTGTGAGTCTAGATCATTAGTATGAGCACCGTGTTCTACAATCTTCGCTATCATGTAGACCGAAGAGTTGAAAATAGAGTCCGTTCTGGCGAAATGTGAACCCCGACTTACACTCTATGGCCCGGTCTCGAGCCACTCTTTGGTCCAGAGCACCGACTAAATGTTCGAAGTAACACGTACCTCCAAATTTTTTCGAGATTAAATGGCAATCTCTTCATTTTACAGCGTTATATGCGTTTACGTTATATCTGAGGAGAATATGCATAAGTCAATAATAATATCAGCTTCTTAGCGTATAATGTTTCTAAATCAAAAAATATTCCGAGCAGCCCAGTAGAGGTAGTAATCTTCGGGCTTATTTTATTTCATATCGTTTCGTATTTTGTCTTGAATATGTAAACTACCCAGTTTCATCTACTTAACGATATATACTCATATTCTCTTGATTACTAATATATCTGAGTGAATGGCAATTGATATTCTCTCGTTTAAAAATTTATAGAGATACTCTGCCAAATCAAAAGATAACGAGATAATGACAATACTCACGGTGAGGGCGAGAAAAGATCACTTCTTTTCGCTGAGATGCCTGTCGCGTCTCGAATCATGAGGAAGCCTATTGATTGAATGCACCAATGAGTGCACGATAGAATGACTGTATAAAGAGCTGGATAGACGTTTTCACATTTCCTCCTGTGTCGACCATTAGAATTTACCTCTCGTTAAGTATTAGTCCTACGTGATCAATAACTAGAAAATATACCAAGGTATAAGATAGTTTTCACTTGTTTTTAGTAAATAGTGAAAAAGTTTCTGAGTATGTTATATCACTTTTTCTAATTCTATAATATTTATCTTCTAGTTAAAAACTATTTACTTATGTTTTATATTTTGGTGAATGTATTTTAATGAAATTTCACTATTTAATTTTATAACATCGCATTTTTCATGGACCGCGTTTTCGTTTTTATTCCTTTTTCAAGTATACCACTGACATTTCAGTTACTGTCGAGAGGATTTTTAATTTCTGAGCATCGCTCCAGTTGCATTACTAAATCATTCTTCATTGGACGGGTCGATATCCGAGCTTGGAGCGAGGTGCACACGACTCGGCCGCTATAATGACATAGCCCGCAATTTAAACGCCTCGCGTAAAAGAGTATGCGGCAACTTACACGACTCGATTTGATTATACGCTCATTTATAATAATATGCTTCGGTAATTTTTATTCTCCCGTTTATTAATACGACAAAATGAAGAAAGGCGAAAAGTTCGATATGTATTATAAAAAAGAGTAGGTGTTGTCAAAAATTCTTTGAATAGTTAATATTAGGAAGCGATAAACTGTAGTATGGAACCGAGTCAGAAAGACGTAATGTTTTTATCTATAGAGATCTCGAAGTCATATTGCGTTCTAGATAATATATCTCACTAGAAGAAGGTCTGCGAGGTTTGCGTATGTTACATTAACAAGAAATTGAGAGAGAGCGCACTTTAATAAAAGTCGCTATTGATTGTAATAGTATATACTCACTACCAGAGGGTCTCAAATTACGAAGCCAGACTCCTGTGACGCGGTGCGAATTACTCTTCATCGGATTTTTGTATGTTCTCAATCTTTGGTGTCAAAACCTATCATAGCTATTTCCTATAGCATACTTTGTCTAGTTCTCGGTACTGATCCTTCTTAATTTCATGAGACACATTGGATTCTTTCTTCTGATGTCGCACTCTAGACCTTGTGTGTGTATTATATTCTCCTCGAAATAGCTCTCATTATTCACTATTATATGATACGTCTTAACGATAGTTCTACTCGTAAGGAAGACTTTATAAATATCGTGAGTTCTGTTTATAGGTTCTGCCCATAAAGTTGACGCGCGAGAGAGTAGTCTAGATCCGTTTCATTTTGATATTCATTACATTGGATAAAAATAGTTAATTGAGAGTATCTTGTGAGGCCTATAAAAGATTACTGATAGATTAGACAGATAAGAAACTAAATATATATATCATGTTGCGATAAACTTAAATCAGTCTAAGAAAGTAATTTTAAATACGGACATTAAGTGCAAATGGTGATATCATTAATTTTTTAAGTCTTATTGTTAAAATATACTGTCTTGAATATCTTTATAACACTATTTCTTTTGAAATTATGTACGTACAAGTGTCAAGTTTCGTAGCATATAAATTCTATTCCTTCTAAATAAACCGAATTTAAATCCATTGTGATTTTAATTTGCTCGTGTCTGAGCGAGATTTATCTGCGGTATTCCCTTCCCTCCACTACAAATGCCTCTTCTAATCTTATTCATTTACCCCCTTATAATTGTCGGTTTATTTTTCATGAATTATATTTATCTTCGCTACGCAGTGGTTGAGCAAACGTTTCGATAGAAATCCTATCGAAAGAGAGAGAGTATGACATAAACGACTTCTAAGAAAGAGGAGAGGGTCTACCAATCCCCGGGAAGCATCAGTGAGTGGAATATTCTGCAACTCGTCGTCAGGAAGAAACCACATAATGACATATAAACTGCTGTTTATAAAATCTGTTTATTAGCACAAAAATCGTTAAATGCGGACAATTACATACTGCGAGGTCTAATTCCACTTGGAGCTAATGAGACATTACCTTTATTTCTTATGTAATTATTTATACCTGTTGTCTTTAAATAGTTAACTTGCCCGTGAAATATATTTTTGTTCCTACTACACTTCTGATAATCTGTATACATTGAGGATATTTTATTTAGCAGCTTAAATTCGTAGTACCTGCGAGATTTCGTCCTCCCCTTCGAGGTTATCGTACTTCTATATCCTGTCTAAGGAATGCTAGAGATAATTTTAAGCTTCGTGAATAAATAATAGTAGGAAGTACATAAAAGTGATTGTAGGTATTATTAATAATCGTTAAACAGAATATTGTAATCAATGCGTAGGAAGAGTTAATAAGGACGTATAAATTTTTTTTTCACAAAAAATATCCAAAGTATGATGTAAAAGAGCTCGTCGATTTTTCAAAGAACTTTTTACATAAGAATCATCAAATTATAAATTATTTTTAGGACCTCCTTCTAATAATATTTTAAATTCCTCGCTCCAGCCCAACTTTTCCACAATATTTTTGCAGTTTTCGTTGAAATCACCGAATAAGCGTACGTTTAAATTCCTGTTGTTCGCAATATTTAATTCGGCAAGCTCTCGAGATTCGATTATCATATCGATTTCTTTAATGGGTTCTCGATTGATAAAAAGCCTTGGGCAACATTCGGGCGCCGCGTAAACCAAATGAGCGAAAGGAGCGAGGGTTAAAGAAGCTCCTATTATTATTAGTAAATCGCAATTTCGAAACTCTTTGATGCATTTACGGACATCCTGAGATGGTAATGGCTCCTGGAATAATCGGATATCCGGTTTAACCACGCCTTTGTGGCAAACCGAACAAGTGGGAATAACGCCTTTTAAAAGTTCTTTTTCCATCCATCCTTGCGTATATTCTTCTTTGCACGAAAGGCAATGACTCGTGCGAAACGAGCCGTACATTTCCGTAACCTTCCCAACTGGAATCCCGGCTAAAGTATCCAACGTATCTACGTTTTGCGTGTAATGTCGCACCAATATGCCTTTATCGTGAAGCAATTTTACGAAATAGTGCGCTGGCGTTGGTTCAAATTTGGTCGGGTAAAAGTCTTTAAGCAATTTAAAAAACGGTTTCGGACTCAATTTTAGAGATTCGATTTCGAATATCGCTTTCGGGTTTGGCAGCTCTTTGTCTTCGTCGTATTTTTGTATATTTTTGTATATTTTGGGGGTTGAAGACGGATCGTCGGGAATTTCTAAAGAGGTAGATATCCCGGAACCGGTCAAGGTGATCACGTTTTTACATTTACAGGACAATTTATTTGCCCACAACTCTCTTGGATAATAGTTTTGAACGATATACTTTCTCGTCTTCTTAATAGGGAAACCAAGTAATCGTGATCGGTAAGTAGCAGGCGGTTATGAAAATCGACTTCTTCAGAAGGTTTTTAATTCTTTCTGCACGTATATCTCTGAGAGCCTTTTTTACGATCTGAAGGTGCGACATATAATTTCGCTCAATACAGCCATGTTCCTAGTTTCAGAAATATGGGAGAGAGATAATGAGAGAGCTGCGAGAGCGCCAGCTGAGCGGAGATTTATTTTTTAAATATGATTTGATATTTTCTGTAATTATATGAGTTAATCCTTCTATTTATTAATTAATATTTTTACTCTAAATTAAGTATATATACTTGAAATTATTCTAGTTAACCTAATAAATTAAAAATAAAAATATATAATAATTAATTATAAATATATATTATATAATATAATATATATAATATATATATATATATATATAATATATATATATCTATAATATATATATAATATATATAATATATATATATATATATATATATATATATCAGATAAATACTTTTCTGAATATTCCTGTTTTTTAAATTTATTTTCAAAGTTAAATCCAGATTAATAAAAAGATTTAACAAGTTATTATTTTTAATCTAACTGGAGTCATTTCATCTTTAGTTTATAAAAAAAGGGAGTCGTGATCGATTTCCGGTATACCAGCACCCCTAGAGAAAGAAAAACGACTATCGCATAGCGCATACCTTAAATTTGCTAATTTTGTTAAAAAAATAATTCGAGGAAGATCAACTAAAAATGGAACTAAATGTACAAAAGCTGCAAGATTTGGCGATGAACGTCGTCTTCGAAAGAACAACCTTCCTAGATTCGTGTAATGGTTCGGATTCGAAAAGATCTACGGTGAATGATATGCTCTTTGATACGATTTTGAATCGATTGACCGAAAAACACGGAGCGAAGGAATTAAATTTCAACCTCCTCTTACCGCTATTCGATTCAGCCGAAGAGAAAACAACCTCGGCGAGGTATCTGGACTTTCTCGAAAATGCGACGAAAAATCCGTACAAGACGACCGAGTCGATAACCCTCACGTTGAGCAAGCGTATGGTCGCCGCAAACGGTTTTGCCGATGGCGTTCCTACCGCGGTTGCTAAATCCGCAAAGGTTATTGAGGCAATGGGTACCGGATACGAACGCTTAAAGGCCTTCACTTTTTGTTTAGACCAGTATAAAACCTTTTTAAGATTATCGGACTCGATGATAGATCCTTTAGTTCGTATCGAGAAGCTAAAAATTGTTAATTCGGGTACTAATCCTCTTACTCACGAAGACTTTCTCGAAATGATTAAGAATATCTCGATCTTATTCCCAAATCTAATCGCGCTAAAACTAATATGCGAGTGTCGCAGTTGGTCGAAGAGAGATAAGGGAATCGAAATTAGTAGGAATAGTAGCCTCCCTCTTATTTTAAGCAAGTCGGCGAACGCTTTGGTTGGCAAAAAAGATTTGGAATATTTAAAAACGAAGAGAGTAATTGCCGAATTTGATTTTTCTAGCAAAATGCAGAGGCTTCTTATTCCTTCATTAAACAAATTAACTACGTTAACTGTGAACTATAACTACATCGAGGAAATTATGGAAATCTCAGCGTTGTTTAATTTACAAAAAATCGGAGTTCGTTTAATGCATAAACACGCATCTACTCCTGTTAACGAAAGTCGTGTAAGATTATTGGCTGCAAAAACCGATGTAAAGACGCTAGAATTGATTTATAATTTCTCGTCGGAAGAAGAATTATTTCCCAGTTACCTCTATACTAGGTCGGATGATACATTTAGTGAATGCGTTAATTGCTCTAGTCGAAAATTGGAAAGTTTAGTCGTGGTGGTTGAAATCGAAAACAGAAGAATAATTGAATGGGAAGTCAGAGAAGCTCCGACGCCATTCGAAAATTACGTATCATTGTCAGGGGAAGAAGAAGAATCGGAAAACGAATATCCCGAAGAAATATTCCACGGGTTACAAAAAATGTTGGCAAATAATTTTCGGAATTTTCTTACCAAAGATCGTGTAAGAAACGAAATAAAGATAATATATATAGTAATTGCCTCGCTCGCTTATGGCGAAAAGATTTAATTTTGCCCACTCTCCCGGAGTAAAAAAAGTTACGTTATTTTGTGTCCCAACGATTGAAGCGTAGTGGAGACCTTTAAAAGATTCTTTACGTCGAATTTAATATAGAATTCGATATTTCAGCGTATTCCATATCAATTTATTGTTTATTTTAAATGTTCTTAATTTTTCCTAATTTTCATTCAATTAATTTAGTCCGTGAGACTTTCAGTTTTTTTTTTCGAAAATACAATAAGTGACGTTTTTGTAAATACCGAGAACGTTCCTCGGAGGGGATCAATCGCGGCCGGTTTCCTCTACGGCGTCACTATATTATAATGACGTTTCTCGATTACCATAAAAACGACCTCGAACGATCGAACGGCAATATTTTTCAGGGATGAACTAAGTCGTTTAAGCGTTTAATTATTGATAAATAGTGACTTTGATTCTGTCCGTTTTTAAATAAGTCCCCCGAAAAAAAAAAAAGGTAAAAAAAGTTTTTTAAAAAATTTTTTTTTTTGAAGAAAAAAATTGTAAATTTCCGAAATCAACCTTTTGGAGAGCGATTTTGATTTATAAACTTTTGAGTTATAAACGGTTCTCGACGAAACGTCCCTATTGGAACTATTATTACGCTTAACGACGTTCTTAAGAGTAAAAAATTGAATTCTAAAACGCGTAGAGTCATTTATTTTGGGCCCTTTACGAAATGGTCACTATATGACGAGCGTGTAATAAGGCCAACTCTACTTTGTCGGGAGATGGATGCAACACATAAATGTTTTTTGTTCCTTAAAACGAGTTTTTTTCCCTTTTGAAACAACAAATGGCTAAAGAATCTAAGTTTTTAAAGTTGATAATAATCAGTTATTCACAAATTTGATGTTTATTTTTTTCTTCGTTCAAATTTTAATTTCACTAATTCTCCACATTTCCTAAAAAAAATATGTATTTACATTAAATATTTTAGATAGCTGAAACTCAGCCCTTATAAATTCCATTTTTTTGGATGAAAGTGCCTTTGAAATGTAACTAAATTAACTCCTTAAAGATATTGCATACGCACACCATTTCCTCGGAAGACGCCCGTCGTCAATTAGTTAGTGACGTTTTCGTAAAAGCCAAAATAAATGAGCTCTACGCGTTTTTAGAGTCCATTTTTCGCCTTACGGCTTAAAACAATAGCTATATTTATTTATCTTATTTTTTTTCTACTTAGTTTCCCCATTTAAATACTCCATTTTCTCAATAAATAATTTTAGAGGTAACTAAATTAAAAAATATTATAAAAAATATTGCACGACGCTCATTTACGTAACTTTTTACTTCTCGGGAGATGTTGCAAAATAAATTTTTCGGTCCTTAAGCGAGTTTTTTTTTCGAGGGCAAGTGTACTTTATATATATTATTATTTTTTTTAATTTAGTCTCCCTTAAATTCAGTTTTCTATGAAAAATAATTTTTAGAGGTAACTAAACCAAAATTAATTATAAAAAACTACGTCACGACACCCATTTCCTATAGGCTTTGAGCGATTTTTTGCTACACTTTAAAAATTAACGTAAAAAAAATATTAAAGGTACCCTCCTACGGTTCACTCGGGGCACGAAATAACATTACTCTCTACTTTTCGGGAGATGGTGCAAAATAAATTTTTTGTTCCTTAAGCGAGTTTTTTTCCCGAGAGAAACCAAAAAAAAAAAAATTACCGAATCTAAGCCTGTAAAGAATTGCTAATAATAAGTTATTCACATATTGGATATTTATTTTTTCTTCGTTCTTAATTTTTCTTAAATTCCTAATTATTTATCATGATCTATACCAGTGGTTCTCAAACTTTTTCGATTCGCGGCACCCTTGACTTATTTAAGTTTGCCGAAGTCACCCCATGTTAGTCTTCTATAAAAGAAAGTATTCCAATTTAATAAAAAAAAAGTCTATCTCATTAATCATAAAATTGCAATGCTTTTGCATGATCACAGCCATGCCAAAAGCATTCCCAGGATTTGTCTCTGAATATATAAATATATAAGGATTAACATAACTAAAATTTTCATATTCAAAGTTGGAAAATTCAAAATTGATTTAAAAAATTTTTAATGAAAACTTAAATACAATTATGAAAATGTTTCCAAAACTATGTTCGGCGTCACCTTGTGGGGAAGCTGTCCACCCAAATGTACGCGGGGGTCAAACGTTTTGATAACGTCACTGATCTATACTATATTATTTATATTAATCTTTTTCATAGCTTAGTCTCCCTTAAATCCCGTTTTCTATGTTAATTAATAATTTTTAGAGTAACTAAATTTAAAAAAAAATAATACAAAAGAAATATTGCAACGACGCCATTTAACCTAGGACACGTCCTCGTCATATAGTGACGTTTCGTAAAAGCCCCAAAAAAATGACTCTACGCGTTTAGAATCCATTTTATTTACGCTTCGAACGTCGTTAAGCGTAATAATAGTTCCATTAGTGAGTTTCATCGGAACCGTTTATAACTCAAAGGTATAAATCAATATCTCGTCTCCAAAAAGTCGAACCTCTGGGAAAAATTGAAAATTTTTTTTTCAAATTTTAACGTACACATTCGACTTATAAACGGTACAATAAACGTCCACTATGTTCATAATAATCGCTATAACGATGATTATTATAGTGACGTTGATTCTTTACCGTTATAAGTCGAAAGGTACAAGTTAAAATTTGAAAATAAAAATTATAATTTTTTCCGAGGTCGAACTTTTTGGAGGCGATTTTGAATAGAGTCCTTTTGAGTTATAACGGGTTCCGATGAAAACGTCACTAATTGGAACTGATTATTGCGCTCAGACGACGTTCTTAAGCGTAAAATAATGGAGGTCTAAACGCGTACAGTCATGTTATTTTGGGGACGAGGACGTTTCCGAGGTAAATTGGCGTCGTGCAATATTTTTTTATTTATTTTTTTTAATTTAGTTACTTCTAAAAATATTTATCGTAGAAAATGGAATTAAGGGAGCCTGAATTGCTTAAAAACGTCAAAATAATAAAATATAGTAAGATCAGGGTTCTCAAACTTTTTCGATTCGCGGCACCCTTGACTTATTTAAGTTTGCCCGAAGTCACCCCATGTTATATTCTAAAAAGAAAGTCTTCCAATTTATAAAAATATTATCTATCAATTAATCATGATTAAAACATGCCTAAAAGCACTCGATAAATAATAATGTATGAATATATAAATAATATAAAGGATACATAACTAAAATTTCTCTATTAACAAAGTGGAAACATTCAACAAATGTTTCAAACTTTCCGCGTCACGCCTTGTGGGGAAGCTTGTGCCAACCCAAATGTGTACGCGTCCACACAGTTTGATAACCACTGGTAATAGATCATGATAAATAATTATAGAATTTAAAAAAAAAATAAGAACGAAGAACAAATAAATATCCAATATGTGAATAACTTATTATTTAGCAATTCTTTACAGACTTAGATTCGGTAATAATTTTTTTTATTGGTACGAACTCGAAAAAAAACTTGCTTAAGGAACAAAAAAATTTTAATTGCACCATCTCCCCGAAAAGTAGATGATTATTATCAATTCTTTAAAGACCTAGATTCCGTAATAATTTTTTTTTTTTGGTTTCTCTCGGGGAAAAAAACCGGATTTTCTGAATTCCGATTTTATTTGGCACCAAATCTCCGAAAAGTAGACAATTACGTAATTTCGTGCCCGGATCATAGTAGGAGGGTACCTTTAATTATTTTTTTTACGTTAATTTTTAAAATGTGTAGCAAAAAATCGATCAAAGCCTATAGGAAATGGGGGTCGTGCGTAGGTTTTTAATTAAATTTTTTTGTTTAGTTACCTCTAAAAATTATTTCTCATGAAAACTTAATAAAAGGGAGACTAAAATTAAAAAAAATATCTGAATATATTATAAAGTACACTTGACCTCGAAAAAAACTCGCTTAAGAAGCGAAGAAATTTATTGCAACATTCCCGGAAGTAAAGAGTTACGCTTATTTTTGTGCCCCGATGCGGGTATTAACATATCAAGTTATCTGTTTATTTTTTTTTCTATGTTTCTTAATGTTTTTCCTAATTTTCCTTCATAACTTATCCGTGAACTTTTTCGTTTTTTTTTCTCAAAATACGATAGTGACGTTTCGTAATTACCTAGACGATCCTCGGAGGGGATCATTCGAGGCCGGGTTTCCTCTACGGCGTCACTATATATAATCGACGTTCCTCGATACCATAAAAACGACCTTGAACGATCAAACGGCAATAATTTTCATTGATGAACTATCGGTAAGCGTATTAATTATTATTATAGTGACGTTTTTTCCGTACCGTTTATAGTCGAGGTATAGAGTTAAATATTTTGAAGAAAAAAAATTCAATTTTTCCGGAGGTCGACTTTTGGAGAGCGATTTTGATATAGACCTTTTGAGTTATAAACGGTTCGATGAAACGTCACTATTGGAACCGTATTATTACGCTTGAAAACGTGCTAAGCGTAAAAATGGATTCTAAACGCGTAGAGTCTTTTTATTTTGGGCTGTTACGAAACGTCACTATATGACGAGGACGTTTTCGAAGGGTAATGGGCGTCGTGCAATATTTTTTATATTCTTTTTTAGTTTAGTTACCTCTAAAAATTATTTATCGTAAGAAAATGGAATTTAAGGGAGACTAAACTATAAAAAAAATAAATTTAATATAAATAAATAATAGTAAAGATCATGAATAAATAATTAAGCATTTAAGAAAAAACTTAGGAACGAATGAAAAAAAAATAAATATCCAATATGTTGAATTGTAAAAATACTTCAATTCTTTATAGATTTAGATTCCGTAATTATTTTTTTGGTTTCTCGGTCGTGAAAAAATCGCTTAAGAAACAAAAAAATTTTTTTGCACCATCTCCCGAAAAGTAGAGAGTAACGTTATTTAGTGCCCCGAGTGAACCGTAGGAGGGTATACTTTATTTATCTATATACTATGAATATTAAAGTTGCCATTTTCCGTGCCCTTTTTCACGACCCTTTTTCATTCGCCTCAAAAACAACACTGAAAACACTTCAACCTGATAATAAATTTGAAATACCTAATAAATAATTTTTTATACTTTTTCATTTTTTCTCTCATTTATCCCCGTTATAAAAAATTTCTAAAGAAAATATGGAAGATTTCAAAGAGAGTGAGGAAAAATATATAGACCAGTATCGAATTGAGGATGGATACGCGCGTGTGTATAATGGTAAATTTTATAAAAAATTTTATATTTACCTTCAAAATGAATATGGCATCAAAAGAAATCAATTGGAATATAGAAGTGTCGGGTATTATTCATTCTTGAATGAATTTAAATACCTGTTAAAAAAAAAACGATTACCGAGAATAAGGAAGTCCTATACTAAATTTGATTATCCATTCAATATATTGTTTGAAGAATTTTTAGAATCAACACCATTAGAAAATAAAAACTCAAAAAATAAAATTGAAGACCTTAAAAAGCACTTTATTGTTACGAATGAAGATAATATACGAAAAACAGAAGTCATCATTGGATATGTTTAAACATATTAAATATTTTGTGTTGATTATGTGCTGGTAAAGCCCCGCGCTCAATAGGCAAGCCTGAACGAGGAGCATAGAACATTGCTTTTTTGTTGTCGTTATTATTATTATTATTATTATTATTATTATTATTATTATTATTATTATTATTATTATTATTATTATTATTATTATTGTATTATTATTCAATAACAGTTAAATAAATAACAGTTTAAAGGACTTAAAATAACACTATTCATTTGAACCTAAAACTAGATGAATATATATTTGCTTTCTAAAATATTTTTTTTGTAAAAGTATTCCTTAAGGGAGGGGTCAGCCCCCATTTCTTTAACTGCTTAAAGAAAAATTGGTTTTCTCTTCAGAGTAGAGCCCTTCAACATAAGTATCTTATTTAGAAGAGCCCTTATTCTCTTTAAAATGAACTAAATACATGTCTCTACGACATTCATGAGACACGATATGAAAATAATTCTATCTTGGGATCTCCATATGTAATTTCCCCCAAAATTTTGGTCATTCATATCTTCTGATCCCTCAACCGATTGTGATGAAATTTGAGATTTTATTACTGGTACTAATACTATTACCATACCAAATTAAAACAAAATCAAAAATGGTCTGGTTTCAATTCTGTCTGATCTCACATAGAATGTACCATATATATATATATATATATATATATATATATATATATATATAGATATTTATATATATATATATATATACTATATATATATATATATATATATATACTATATATATATATATATATATATATATATATATATATATATATATATATATATATATATATATATATATATATATATATATATATAATATTTTTTTTTATATTTCTATATATATATGCTATATATATACTACTCTATATATATATATATATATATATATATATATATATATATATATATATATATATATATATATATATATAGGTAGTAAATTTTTTTTATTATTGTTATTTATTTATTATATGTTTTAGAAGAAAAGCGGAAAAGTCTCTTCATCATCAAGCACTAAGCCGTTTGCCTTGTCCAGAAGTAACGATTCCTCATTGGACGTAAAATTTGCCTGTCCCTAAAAATACTATGAAAGGTACTGAAGAAAATAGATTATCATCAGAGCCTAATTCAGAAACTAAGTTAAAGATGGAATTGAATGAAAAGCAATTGCGGGTTCAGGAAATGTTAAAGTTCCCTGGTAAGATTTATTATTATTATTATTATTATTATTATTATTATTATTATTATTATTATTATTATTATTATTATTATTATTATTATTATTATTATTATTATTATTAATGCAGGACACTCCTTCATACTTGTATTAAGAAGTAAAATTGTTGAAGACCAAAAGGCATATGACTGCGTTTTATGTTATAAAAATTCTCAAAGGACGAACTTGGAAGGAATAGTTCACCATTCTAAAACAAAAGAGCATTTGCTCAAAGTTATGGTATGCTATATATATATATATATATATATATATATATATATATATATATATATATATATATATATATATATATATATATATATATATATATATATATAACTATATATATATATATATATATATATATATATATATATATTATATATATATATATATATATATATATACTATATATATATCTATATATCTATATATATATATATATATATATATATATATATATATATATATATATATATATATATATATATATATATATATATATATATATATGAACGGTATATAGACTTAAGACGTCAGTAGTAACAATAGATTGTAATACCTTAATTAAAATTTTTCTTATTATTTATATATACCGTATATATATATATATATATATATATATATATATATATATATATATATATATATATATATATATATATATATATATATATATATATATATATATATATATATATATATATATATATATATATATAAATATATATATATATATATATATATATATATATATATATATATATATATATATATATATATATATATATATATATATATATATATATATATATTAGGTGTGTACCGAAAATGAAATTTTCAGTTCCCGATTTCAAATTGGCAGTCACAAAAAATTCAGGCCGAATTTACTAGCGGTCTGAATTTCTTATGAACTTTCTTTTAGTTATAAAAATGGAAAAAAAAAATATTTTAAATAACTTTCAACATAAAATCTTATTTAGTACAACGCCACTTCATGAACATATGGAAAATCATCATTGAATAGATTATCTGGAAGTCCAAAAATTTTAAAAGTAAAAGGGAGAGTCGTATTTTCTAGAACAGGGGAAACCACAAAAGAGCAATAGATCCAAGCCGTGAAATAAGTGAGTTTTGAGGGGAATTTCTCCCCAAAAAGATTTGGCAAATCAATGACCCCAAATCACAGAAAATAATGAATTTAATCGCAATGAGTAACCAGCCATTCACAGAAGAGAAGGGATTCATAGAGCTTATTGCCCATCTTCAACCAAAATATCTTATTCCTAGTAGAAATATTTGAAGAAAATGTTACCTTTCATACAGTAAATTGAGATCAGCAGTATTCGAGAAGTTATCTAAGGCTGATCAGATATCATTTACTACAGATATATAGAGAGCTAAATAATTCAAACGACTTATTTATTTCTTTAACTGCACTCTGGCTTACCAGCGAGTTTAAATAAATGGACTGTGTACTCCATTGCAAGTATTTCCCAGGTTCTCATTCTGGAATTAAAATCGCTATGAGTTTTGAAATTACGATGAATAATTGGGAAATTCCTCCTAACATAATCCATTTGATCCTTCGAGATGGAGCATATAACATGAAACTTGGAACTGATTTAGCAGGATACACAAGTTTTTCTTGTTTTATTCATAAAATTCAATTTATTAAAGATGCATTATTTTCTCAAAGAACAGTGTGATTTAATAAAGAAACGAAGGAATATTTGTACACATTTCGATCATTCAGTTTTAAGCTGTAATGAACTTAAAGAATACAAAGAGACTTGGATCCACATCTTTAAGCTCACTTATGCCAATTCAAGATGTTAATACAAGGTGGAATAGCACATGCATTGATTCTAGAAGGAATGAATGTTTGAAAAGACACTCTGCAGGAACATATTATAGAACAATCAATCATTTAAAGCTTATTTGCCTAATAAATGGCCAAATACTTGAAAATTCTAAAATTTTGCATCCATTTCTCATGATTTAAGGCTTTATAAAGACAAAATCAATTATGTCATCCAATTGTTCTACATATTTGAGCTCTCAGCATATCTCTTAAACTCTGAGGATGACAGCAGAGAATAGAGCTGAAGAAGGTATTAGAGTTTAGATTTATGAATAAAGGAAGAGAAAGGATCAATAGACATATATCAAAACTAAGATAATAGTTTTAAATACTGTAGTAGACCCAAGATACTAACTTTATTCTAATGAAATAAAAGAATTGAGTAGAAAATAGATTGCTTGAAGAAATATGCAAATAATTGAAGGTAGAAAGTGATAATAGTAGTAGCAGTACAGAAGAAGGTTCAGGCGATGAGTCACTTTCAGAAACGAGCATTATCTACAATAAACTAGATTTGCCAAGTACCTCAAAATCATTAGGAGCATTAAGAAAAGAAATTACTGTAAAGTTACTTAGGTTTTATAAGTTTGAAGAAAGTGAAAGTGACAGCGAGTCAGTTAGGGCAAGGAAAAAAAAATCAGTGGCTCTTCAAAAGGTAAATTGTTAAAGAATTTGAAATTTTTTTTACAAGAAAAATCAATTTCTAATTTGGGAAAAGAAGAATTCCTTAATTGATGGAAAATGAACAAAGCTAAATTCCCAAAAATAGCAGTACTAGCCCAAAAATTACTCCTTTCCAGTCTCCTCCATATATTCTGAGAAATTATTTTCATTTTCAGAAGCAGGAAATATATTTGAGGAAAAACGTTTAAAAATATCACCCAATACTGGTGAACATTTACTTCACCACAATTCAGCAATATTTTCAATCCTATAATCCTATATTTTGAGGTATTTGAGTAAACTTTATTTAAATAATACTGTAGGTATGTGATACACTGTATGAATACTACACAAGGCTACTATTATATTTTGTTAAAAGATGGGCTATGGGTTATATAAAATAAATCTCTTACAGCAAATTTTTTCTCAGAAGTAAATTAGTAATTCCGGTTCCGGCCGGAATTTTCTAAAATTCGGCGACAGACTAGGAAAAAATGTCAAATTCCGCGTTGCGGCCGGACGTACGGAATCTTTGAACATAATATATATATATATATATATATATATATATATATATATATATATATATATATATATATATATATATATATATATAATATATATATATATATATATATATATATATATATATATATATATATATATATATATATATATATATATATATATATATATATATATATATTCTATATATATATCCTGTAGCGTGTCATAGGGACCGACTAAAGGACGGTGATAGTTGGGTTGGCTGCCTACTACCATCTATTCTTGCCAGGAATTCTAATGCAGGCCTCGGAGAGAGGTCATGATCACTAAATAACAGCCTTCTATCTTTCGGCGAAATTGTATAAATCTTATGGGTACATGGAATGTCAGAGGAATAAATATTTGATGAGAAGAGGAGAGAGGTGATGGATGATGTATTTAGAAAGGGCAAATTTGATTTGCTCCCTCTGTGACTGAAAGATGAAAGGAAAGCAACGTTGAAATTGAGTGGTGTGGTGTGAAATGTGTGTGTGCTGGTGTGGAAATGAATGAGAGAGGAAGAGAAGGAGTTGCAATTTTGATGAGTGACCTGTGGTACAAAGCTATGGTAGACTTTGATTGTGTGAGTCCTAGAATTCTAATGGTTAAATTTAAGTTTGAAAAGGTCAAGGTATGTGTGGTTGTGACATATGGTCCATCTGAGGAAACGTTGAAGAGAGTACGATATTTTGGGATAATCTGAATGATGTTCTGGATGGGGTGAGTAGGAGCTTCAGATTGATAGTTTTGGGGGACTTGAATGGTTGGATAGGTGATCAAAAAAGGGATGGTATAACAGGTGGTTTTGGGGTGGCGGGAGAAAATGAGAATGGAAGGAAGGTGATTGATTTCTGTGAAGAGAGAGGTATGTGTGTAAGTAATACTTTCTTTAAACACAAGAGTATCCATAATTATACTAGAGTTGGTGTAGGTAGAGATGGTATCGAAGTGAAAAGTATGATTGATTTTGTGTTGGTGAAGGAGATGTTGAAGTATGTGTTGGATGTTAAATCAGTGAGGGGTTAAGAATGGGATTATCAGATCATTATGTTATACTGTAATTTAGTTAGTGGGGGCTTGGATGGAGAGGAAGTAAGGTAAAATTAAGAGTGAGAAGTTAAGTGAGCAAGACAATAAGGATAAGTATGTAAGAGCGCTCGCTAGTAAAACGGTCGAATGTGAACAAGTTGATACTGAACAAATCTGGGGGCAAATGAAGGAAGCAATTGTTAGTAGTGCAAAGGAAGTATGTGGATGTGCTAAAGTAGGAAGTAAGAATGTTAACAGTGAATGGTGGAATGAAGAGGTGATGTAAGCGGGTAAAAATAAAAAAGCATGGTTGAATGTACTAAAAGCAAATGATGAAGACTCAAAAGAAAGATGCTTGGAATTATATAAGGAGGAAAAAAGAAATACTAAAAGGTGTATACGTAGGAGAAAACAAGAGGTAAATGAACAGTTTGGAAGGAGGATGAATGGGGACTTACAAGGGAATAGGAAGCTCTTCTGGAAGGAAGCGCGAAAGGTTAAGAATGAGAATAAGGGGAATCTGCTTAGAATAATGAATAGGGATGGTGCTTTTGTAACTGATGAAATGGGTGTGAGAGGAGTGTGGAAAGAACACTTCGAAAATCTGCACAATATTAACAGTAATGAAAAGGTGATAGTGAATATGTGTGGGTTTGATGGTGCAAGAAGGAATAGCTATTTTGGGGATGAGGTAATTGTAGTAAGGAGGAGGTAATGGGTAGAGTGAAAGTTGAAGAAAAGGTAAATCTGCAGGTATAGATGAAATTACCGGTGAAATGATCAAGAATGGAGGGGGAAGATGGTGATTGATTGGATCTTGAAGTTTAGTAGTAATAAAGCGTTTATGGAGGGTATAGTTCCGAGGGATTGGAAGAGAGCAGTAACAGGGTTCACACTTTCTGGAAAGTCAAGGAAAGTCAGGGAAAGTCAGGGAAAAAATAATTGGTCAGGGAAATCAGGGAAACGTTTTAAAATATGCTGAAAGTCAGGAAAATCCAAAAAGTCAGGGAAATTTTAAAATTTCCAAACATATAGAAGAATGATCCATGGACCAAGTTACATATTTTGATATATTTTTCCTAGTATAATTGTGGAATTAGAGATGTATTTGATAAGTGAATAAAAAGGATGGGCGAGGAATGACTTATACAAATCTATTCTATCCCCTGTTTCTTTCTATTTTTAATTCACTATTACCTACTATTCTTCCTATTCTGTTCGTAGAAGTTGGTTCCAAGTTCATCCTTCCGATTGAAGGTGATTGGTATATGGATGTGTTTTAGGCTGGCATGACTTATGACTTAATCTGTTTTATCTTTTTTTTTTAGGGAATTATACTTTTTGAGTGTTTTTAGGTTTGGCCAGTGATTTTTGATTTTTGTGCAGTTGAAGGTATTTATTATTTATTTATAAAATGACTTCAAACCAAAAAAACTTAACTTTAACGACCAGTGGTTGGACGTCAAACTGAACCTTGGTTCATTCCTGTTCACAGATTTACAATGTCTTGTACTAAATATTATGGAAAGATTTCTTAGTCCAGTAAAATGCCTGCTACAACCAACAACTAAGCTTTTGCATTAGATTTACATGACAAACTTGAATGCCAGACTGTGCAAATCAAAATGACAGAAAAGATATTAGAAAGATGTCCTCTGAAGTACAAGCCTGTCCAAGGGCTCTCATCATTGGATCCTAGTATAATTTTTCATCAGCCAGAACAAAGGAAACAAAGATTTGATTTATTGCTAGAGGCATTGTACACCAATAACCGAATCACAGATTCTGTTGCTGAGAAAGAAAAGCACTATACTCTACTTTGCAGTGAAGCTCATTCTACCCTTGAATTAAAATTCAAAAATATTTTTGGATGGTGATTGTCTTCTAAGAGACTTGATGAGTTTTTTTCTTCTATGGTACCTGAGAATCAATGTTACGGAATTGTGGCAAATTATTAAATTAGGACTGATATTTTCACATGGAAATGGCAGTGGAAGGAGGGTTTTCTATAAATTAAGCAATTTTAGTGGAGAATCTGAAGAACATAGTCGATTTCTCAAAGAACAGTGCACAATGCTATAAGATCTCATGAAAGTATTCATAAAGTTCCTATCACTCAAAAAAATGTTGACAAATGTAAGAGCTGCCCATAGGAGATATGAAGAACATCTCAAAGAGTCAAAACAGAACCAAAAAGAAGAGAATAAAAAGGTTGAAAAAAGAAAATTATCCATACAGATCAATAAACTTGAAGAGCAGAGAAAGATGTTAAAACTGAAGGCTTTAACAGAAGAAGAAGCTATGAAATCAAAAATTCAAATGCTTGAGAAGAAAAAGTTAATCTAAATCTCCCCATTTAGAACTTTTGTGATTACAGTGGACGCTATTCACCTAGGCTATTAATGTAAGCTTTTAATTTTTTTCTTTTTGTATAAATAAAACTGTTTTCTTTTGGAAAAAATAAAAAAGGAGTGCTTTGGACGGTTATGGGTAAGGTATAGGTAGGCTGGCCAGATTTTTTTCAGCCTAATGCGGGACAGTCATCTTCATGCCTAGACTATATTTTATAAATTATACAGTATAGCCTATAGGCAAGCATATATTATATATATTATAACCAAAAATAATTTAATCAAATATAGTAGTAAATAAGAAATAACTCTTTATAAGTCTAATAAATCAATATTTACTTACTTAATTTGAACCAGAATTGTACTTGTCACTGGAATAGATCTTCTTAAGGAGGTTTGTATTCGAACTTAGGTACTCCGAAAATTGCAAGCAATCCATCTCATAATTGCAAGTAGTTAATAGAGCAGCCTTTAAAGTATTTATATTTAACCTGCTTTTGTCTTCTGTCAATAGTTTTTCATCATTGAGAATACCCTTTATGTGGGTGCATTTGATCCAGGTAGACATAAAAAAATTCTAGCACTTTTAGAATATTTGTAAATGGAATATTCTGACTTCTGAAATGTGTTTCTGATTGGCGACTGACTATCTCACCGCGAGTTACCAGAACGTACTCGCCTTTGAAAATCTGTTCAAAACATGTTTTAAACTTGTCTGGTAGTGAATCAAATCGTGATTGTTATAAATTTTGTGGCTTACATTTCACAATGCAGGACTTTACACTGTCCCGCATTGGGTAAAGATTTTTGCGGGACAAAAGATCTAAAAATAGTGAAATGCAGGACAGTCCCGCAAAATACGGGACATCTGGCCAGCCTAGATATATATCAAAACAATCATAACCGTGCCTAGGTTCAGAGATACAGCCTAAGTACTGCTTTAAGAGTTTCTAATAATAATAAGTTATATTTGTCAATATATTTCTTAGTATAAAAATAAAAGATAAGAAAATAGATTGAAATTCCTGAAGACCAAAAAAAAATAAAACATATTAACATAATTTGATTTGATGTCAATGAAAAGAAACTCTTCCTATGATGATTTTTGACATGCAATTGAACTTGGAAGATCGAAATATGA
>JABUQX010103930.1:0-2500 GCA_015478945.1 Trachelipus rathkii
ATATATATATATATATATATATATATATATATATATATATATATATATATATATATGTGCGTCAAAACTATTTTAATGTCCATTATTAAGATAGCAGTCTAGCAGGAGATGTGTTATATCATCAGTTGTCAGGGATGGACATTTTTGACAGTAGGGGTAGGGAGCGTTATGAATTTTATATTTATATTCTTGAAGGGAGGGAATGTGCCCGGAGCGTAAACGGTGACAGCATTACACTGTTTGACGGTCAATAATTTGTTTTGTGGAGGATATTTTAGTCGAGCGTGCCTGGAGTATGGTGTTATTTGGTTATACGGATATCGTTCTGATTAACTAAATGTCAATGTGTTTAATGACGAAAGTACCTGGGGGCGGAGGGGGGAGTGTGATGTAAATGTCTGAGTTTTACAAAGCTGGTGTGATCCTTTTCCTTCTCGGTGGAAAGGGGCTGCTGTAATGTATGATGTTGTAGGGGGGTGGTCTATTGAAAGTGACTGGCTGTATAATTGGCATCCCATCATGTCGAGATGCCCACTTGCTGGAAGAAATTTTGTTTCGATTAGCAAGTGACGGATGGGAGTGGAGGGAACACAGCCTGTTATTATTCTAAGAGCTTTATTTTGTACTACTTCTAGTATTTGCTTATTTTACTGTGATATTGCTGGCTCAAAGGCTGGTGATGCAGAGTTTATACTGTATACTATTTAGAGAGGGTTATATATATATATATATTATTATTATTATATTATTATTACATATTATTATTATTATTATTATATTATTACATATTATATTATTATATATTATTATTATTATTATTATTATTATTATATAGATATATTTTTAAATATTTTATATATATATATATATATATATATATATATATATATATATATATATATATATATATATATATATATATATATATTATTATTATATATAAATATATACATATATTATTATTATTATTATATTACATATTATTATATATATATTATTATTATTATTATATTATATATTATTATTATTATTATTATTATTATATATATAAATACAAATGTATATACATAAATATATATTATATAAATTATATATTTAAGAGTTATATATATATATATATATATATATATATATATATATATATATAATATATATATTATATATATATATATTTTATTCGTAAAAAATAATGCACCACTAGGGTAATAGCATCAGTCGCGGGAAGGCCCTTAACCCCATGAAACCCCACACCAACACAGACGACAGCATCAGTATAATATGTAACCACCCTGCAGAGAATTTGCTGCAGTATTAGGGCCGTCACCGCGCGATAAATTTAGGAAAACATAAACCACGTAACTAGACCTGGGAGAGGTGGGGGTAGGTTATGTCGGGGTATAATCGAGCGAGGGATTATTCACGTACGAAGCGACTCCGATAAACATGGAGAGGATAGTTCGTCAACTGTCAAGAGATCAGTGCGTTCAGATAACAACAATCCACGCCGGCCGAAGGATACGGGTACCGGGCACTTGGTTCGACGGTTCGGTGTAGCGCAAACAACGACTGCACGGGTGGTCCAACGGTTCCAGGAACCTGACACATGATCACCGGCGAGGACAAGGTAGGCCCAGGCCACGACACCTGCAGACCGATTTATACGTCTGCGTGCATTACGAGAACGCCACACGGCTCGACATCTGCAGATACAGCTGGCGGAGGTACACGGCACCAGGGTGAGTGACAATACAGTGCGTCGACTCCTTGCGGAACATAATTACCGGCCCCGGAGGCCTGCCATAGGTCCACTGCACACCACGGCCCATCGGGAAGGGCGCGATTGGCATTGCCCGAGCACATCCATTGGACGGTCGACGATTGGGTAAAGGTGCTCTTTACGGACGAGTCGAGTGTCTCTGTACGCCTTGGACAGGCGCGTGGTAGAGTATACCGACGACCGACGAAGAGGTTCGCGCAATGCAAACGCAGCGCAGGTGCCGCCGTTTGGAGGTGGTCACATGGTCTGGGAGGGATCTCTTTATCAGCCTTACGGAGTTGCACACATCTTTCGATGCGGAGGCACTCTCTGGCAGCCGTGGCAGGCATCACAGACATCCTGAACCATGTCGTACATATGCCCCTACATCGGTGACTCTTTTATCCTAATGCATGACAATGCCGTCCAATGTGTGAACGACTACCTTATGACAGTTCAAAATACGGCGTTGGAGTGGTGGCCAGCATATAGTCCGGACCTCAACCCAATCAAACATTTGTAGAATATCCTGAAACGTTGGATCCGACAGCTGCAACCCCCTCCATGGACCCTCCCGACCTGGGCCAAGCACCTGCACGACGAATCGGCCGGCTTGCTGTGCTGGCATTCGCCGATTCATCGAGAGCATGCCAGGACGGTGCGTCAGGAAGTCATCCGTGCCAGAGGGGGTCATACACGGTATTGAGACAGACCCAACATGTTATCTACCATGTTATTGTCATT
>JABUQX010103930.1:12500-37288 GCA_015478945.1 Trachelipus rathkii
TGATCAGAAAAGGAATGCTGAAGGAGATTGTGAGTTGGCAAGAGGCGGAGCAGAAAGGTGCATAACAGGAGTGAATGGTGGTTTTGTGAGGAGGTGATGGTTTTGTAGCCGCAATTGCCAAGGACTGAAGCCCCACATTGGACGAGAAGGTTCATAGTGAGGGTCAATCGCGGTCCCGTGAAGCTCTAGGATGTTTTCTGACTGCGACGATTCTCACTAATTGGTATAAGAAGGGGCAGTAAGGCTGGGCTTTCTTTCTACTTGCTTCATATTCTTCTACTATTTTTATGTTTCCGTTATATGTTACGCCCCTTGCCTCCAGTCTTGGGGAGATATAGATGGCTGGTGATGATGATGATGATGAATGATGATGATGATTATATATATATATTTATATATATAGTATAATATATATATTATAATAATATATATATTATATATATATGAATATATATATATATTATATTTATATATATTATATATATATATATATAATAATTATTATTCAAGGTTTCATAAAGTACTTGTACTTGATACCATGTACTTGTACTTGTATTTGTACTTTAGAACAATTCTAGAGTACTTGTACTTGTACTTGACAAAATGTAATTGTACTTGTATTTGTACTTGTACTTGAAAAAATGTACTTGAATCCCAACCCTTGATTATATATATATATATTATGATATATATATTATATACATATATATATTATATATATATATATATATATATAATTATACGTAATATAATATATATTATATATAATATAATATATAGTATATATAATATATAATATAGATATAATAATTATATATATATTTTATATATATAAATATATATATATATATATATATATATATTATATATATATATATATATATATAATGATATATATATAATATATATATATATATATATATATATATAATAGAATATATATTATATATATATATTATAGTATACTATATAATATTATCTTATATATTTGCGTGTGTGTGACGTAGATGGGGGGACGGGGAATAAACTAATTTGAAATATGGCTGAGATTGAGAATAATAAGAGTGTAAAATATTCTCTTGAAGATGTTGCAAAGTGTCTATTGAGAGTAAGTAGTGAAGAAATTTTTAATATATAAAATTATTATTATTATTATTATTGTTTATTATTATTATTATTATTATTATTATTATTATTATTATATTACATAATCCTGCAAACCTCCCATATGAATGAAACTGATAAAGGGTTATTTGTTATTGTTATCGTAGTAGTAGTAGTAGTAGTAGTAGTAGTAGTAGTAGTAGTAGTAGTAGTAGTAGTAGTAGTAGTAGTAGTACTATGTATTGAATTTATTATTATTAATTATTATTATTATTATTATTATTATATTCTATTATTATTATTATTATTATTATTATTATTATTATTATTATTATTATTATTATTATTATTATTATTATTATTATTATTATTATTATTATTATTATTTGACCGTATGTTTGTTAATGTAAAGTTAACTATGTCGAATCGTTCTATTTTATTTTATTTAAATTTACATTTTTAATTAAATATAGAAATATTAACAACGAGGTGAGTAAAAAAATAAATAAAAATTCGTTTGGATATTTTTAATATAATAAACAATTCAATAAATAAATAAATAAATTTAAATAAATAAATAAATAAATAAATAAATAAATAAGTAAATAAATAAATAAACAAATGTACTTTCTATTTTTATTTGCTTGCTTTTGAATCTAATTTTATCGAGGCAGTTTATATATATATATATATTTATATATATATATTATATATTAATTATATATATATATTATATAGAGAGTATAATATAAAATATATATATATATATATAATATATATATATATATATATATATATATAATATATAATATATGTATATACTATATATATAATATAATTATATATATATATATAGAGTGTATATATATATATATATAATATATAATATAATATATTATATATTATATATATATATATATTATAATATATTATATATATATAGAGTATAATATATATAATATTATATATTAGTGATGTAATCGGCATGTCAAATATTTAAAATCTGCTGATCGCGGATGTCTAATTTTTCACATCGCAGATGCACGATATTTAAGTGTTGCACCTTGGGCTTTGACTCCTTGCATATATAATATATATATATATTATATATATATATATAGATATATATAGTATAATATAATATATTATATATTAATAATATTATAATATATATAAATATCATTATATATAATATAAATTTATTTTCTTATTTATATATTTTTAAAAAGTTTTACAAGATGCTCATATAGATGTGAATGTTTCGTACTTTCGGTCCTGTAATTTTCTGGACCTCCTCAGCACGATTTTCATTTGAGAATAAATAAAATTATTAAAAATTTTGTAAGATTATGTAAAACAGTTAAATATGATAAAGTAGTTTAATTTAAGTAAATTTGCTTTTTATATATTTGAAAAATGGTGTGGTGGATAAGAATGTGTTTAGTGTGGGGATGAACGTATATTCTCTCTTGTTTTTGTAGGTTAGAATTTAGAATGCCCTGTATGAAGTATAAATCAGCGCAAGGTTGTGGGTCGTAGTACCTCTAAGATTGGACGTATTTTTATGTTAATGTTGTGATTGAGACTAGATCTATGTGAGGTGAGAGCAGAAATTTTGGAGAGTCGGAAGTTAGATCGTGTTTATGTTGGATCCGAGTCCTTCTGAAAATTATTAGTTTCACTATATAATGTGAGGGCATTGATGGCAGGATTTTGTATATGCATTGTGAGATGTTTATTTTGTAAGTGATTTGGAGGTTTGAAGATTCTTTTGAGAGAAGAGGTGTTAGAGGAAGTTAGTCTTAAGGATGAAGGTAAAGTTTTGAGGATTTGGTTTATGTGGTAGGTGAGGAATGGGTAAATAGGTGAGGGATTGTGTGTTGGTCACGGTGGTTGGGTTGTAAGAAATTAAGGCTATGCTTGGTAGAAGAAGCTTTTTCCATCTAGGTGGAAATGAAAGCTAAGCTTGAACGTAACCGAAAATATTTTCATTTCATATGAAGAGAGTAGGAGAAAATGCGTAGAGCTCTTAGAAGAGAGAGGAAAGAAGCACCAGATTTTAATATTTGAGAATCGTGTGGAGTTACCAATGAATGTAAGAAGGGTTGGAAGTAGGTTTACGATAAACGCTAAAGAGTAGTGTAGGGCTGTTGTTCCAAGAGAGGAGGGTATCAAGGAAAGGTAGGGTGTTATTGTTAGAGAGTTCCATTGTAAATTTTATATTAGGGTGGATAGAGTTGATGTAGTCAAGAATGAGAGTTGGGTTTGTGGTTAAGGGGTGGAGATAAAAATAATCATCCCACATAGCGAAGGCCATGTGGTGTTGGACAGGAGAGGGTGGTTAAGTATGAAAAAGTGTTCTAATAGTTCCATAAATTTAGTTGTTTGGACAGCCATGATGAGAGTTTATATGTAACTGAATTAATGTTGGAGATTATAGGTCTGACAGGGAAAGTGGGGTACTGTACAAAAGTATAAAACTATACTCCGACGGAAGATTGAATAATCCGAGAGTTTTAATCTACAGAGAAATTTATAGATAGCTCTTAATAGTGGTTAACAGCAGCGAAGTTAGCACTGACACCTGATGATATTATCGAATTTTTCTCCGTGGACAAGTATTTGAATACGGTTCCAAAGGAACTCGCAACCTACTTAAGGGAGTCGAAAAAGAAAGCACCAGAGGAGATAATAACTTGTTCTGAAGGATACATGGAAGCGCATCGTTTGAGATTCACATATAAACTCTCATCATGGCTGTCCAAACAACTAAAACGCATTATCTTGGACATATTTCACCCCCCACCGAAAAAACTCTGACAGCTTTATTCAACAATAACACCAACATGTTTGCCTCAACAACAATCACTTTCTTAGCTTTGACGTTACTTCCTTTCACGTCAGTTCCCGTCCTTTTACCATCTCTCTATTAGAAAGATTCTTTAACGAAAACAACTACAACCTAGATTCCTCTTTCTACCCTCAAACAACTAAATTTTTACTCTCCCTTCGACACAATTTCTTCCATTTTTAACATAGCACTTATCTACAGAATCAAGAACCCTGCTGTCTAAGCATGGGATCTCCCTCTCCCCAATTCTTAGTAACATATTTATGGAACTATTTAGACACTTTTCATACCTTACCACCCTCTCCTGTCAACACACACATGGCTCGCTATGTGGGATGATAATTTATCTCCACTCCCTTAAGCCACAACCCAACTCTCAATTCTTGACTACATCAACTCTATCCACCCTAATATAAAATTTACAATGACTCTCTAACAATAACACCCTACCTTTCCTTGATACCCTCCTCTCTTGGAAAAACAGCCCTACCCTACTCTTTAGCGTTTATCGTAAACCTACTTCCAACCCTTCTTACATTCATTGGTACTCCAAACATGTCTCTAACATATTAAATCTGGGTGTCTTTCTCTCTCTTCCTAAGAGCTCTACGCATATGTTCTCCTACTCTTCTTCATAGAAATTAAAAACATTTTCGGTACGTTCAAGAAACTTTCTTATCCAACCTACATTATAAAGGTTCACTAAAAAAGCAAAAAATTAATTTCTACAGAACCAACAAGCACCTCGACCAACACACAATCCCTCACCTATTTACCCATTCCTCACCTACCACATAAACAAATCCTTAAAACTTTACCTTCATCCCTTAAGACTAACTTCCTCTAACACCTCTTCTCTCAAAAGAATCTTCAAACTTCCAACTCACTTACAAAATAACATCTCACAATGCATATACAAAATCCCCTGCCATCAATGCCCCTCACATTATATAGGTGAAACTAATAATTTATCAAAAACTCGGTCAACATAGAACACGATCTAAAATCCGATCTCTCAAAATGTGCGGCGCGGCCCACCTAGCGACATAGATTTCTAGTCTCAAAGTCCACAACATTAACATAAAATGATACGTGCCCAATCTTAGAGGTACTAGACCCCACCAAACGTAAACTCATAGAATCACTATGCATACAGAACCTTACTAATTTTAACTCTACAAAGGAGGAGATATACGTCAATCCCACACTAAACAATCATTCTTACCACCACATCCATTTTCAAAATATAAAAGCAAAATTTACTTAAATTTAAACTTATTTTCATATTTCAAAACTGTTTTACATAATTTTACAAAATTTTAATAATTTTATTTAGTCTCAAATAAAATCGGTCTGAGGGGTCCAGAAAATTAGACCGAAAGCTACGAAATCAACATCTTTGAAGACTCGTTGTAAAAATTTGTTAATAAATAATAAGATAAGGCCTCTATTATCATACATAGCTAAACTCGGCCGAAAAATCGTGCTTTTTGATTATATACTATATATATTATAATATATATAAATATAATATATATATATAATAGTAATATATATTATTATATAGTATATATATATATATTATAAATATATATATATATATATATATATTACTAATATAGTATGGAAGTAGCATTATCGAAGCGATGAGATTACTTCCCATTGGGCATTTGGGGAGTAGGGTAGATCCATAGACATTCCAGGTGGCCCAATCGGTTCCGGGCACTCATATCCCCACACTTTTTTTGTTACACAGTATAGATCTCTCCGTGTCACTATTACAGTCCATGTAAACATTACCGTTACAGACACATTATTTACATCATATCCTGCATGGTGAGAGAGAGTTCCACTACAGCTTATGTCTCTGCGTGAAGTAGGAACTACTAAAGGGACAGTGGTAGTTGGTTTGGGGAATCGCTATCACTTATCTATATTCTAGGAATGTTATCATGGCTTTCGTACTAGTCGTGATGTCGTAAGCGAAGACCTTGTAGTTTCCCAGCGGAAAGTATGAATCGTTTGGGCACATGGAATGTTAGAGGAATAAATGGTGAGGAGAAGAGAAGAGAGAGGTGATGGATGTATTTAGAAAGGTTAAAATTGATTTGCTTGCTGTGACTGAAGCAAAGATGAAATTAAATGGTTTATACAGTTTATGTGGAGTAAAATGTGTTGTAATGCTGAAGTGGAGAGAATCTAAAGAACTGGGAGAGAAGGAGTTGCTTTTCTGATGAGTGACCTGTGGCGCTGAGCAATGGTGAATTTTGTTTGTGCGAGTACTAAAATTCTAGTGGTTAAATTGAAGTTTGAGAAGGTCAAAAAATGTGTGGTTGTAACATTTGGTCCATCTGAGGGTGATGTTGGGGAGGGTGTGACTTTCTGGGATCGCCTGAATGATGATTTGGATGGACCGTGTAGGGGTTTTAGATTGATGTTTTGGCAACGTACCAATGGGGATGAGGGTGATCGAAAATAGGGATGGTATAAACGGGTGCCTTTGGGTTGATGAGAAAATGGAATGGTAGGAAGGTCATTGATTTCTGCGAGGAGAGAGAGGAAGTATGTGTGTAAGTAATACATTCTTCGGGCACAAGAATTTTCATTGGTATACGAGTGTTGGGGTAGATAGAGATGGTATCGAAGGGAAAAGTATGATTAACTTTGTGCTTGAGAAGAAGATGTTTAAGAATGTGATGATGGACGTTATATATCAGTGAAGGGGTTGGGGATTGGAATATCAGATTACTATGTTGTTTTATGTAAGATTAAGCCAGTTGGGGCATGGATGGAGAGGAAAGAGATTAGGAAGGAAGTGGGGAGAATTAAGAGTGAGAAGTTAAGTGAAATAGGTGATAAGGGAAAGTAGGTAAGATCAATTGCAGATAAATCAGTTGGATGTGAACAAGATGAAACTGAACAAATCTGGGAGCAAATGAAGGAAGTCTTTGTTAGTAGTGCAAGATAAGTATGTGGATGTGCTAAAGTAGGAAGTAAGAATGTCAATAGTGAGTGGTGGAATGAAGAGATTATGCAAGATGTGAGAAGTAAAAAGATAAGTGGTTGAATATGCTAAAAGCCAAAAATTAATTAATTAAAGGCGCATAAAAATATATAAAGAGAAGAAAAGGTAGACCAAAAGTTACATACCTAGGAGGAAAAAAAAGGAAGGAGGATTAATGGGAACTTACAAGGGAATAAGAAACTTTCTGGAAGAGAGTACGAAAGGTTCAGAAAGGGAGTAAGGGGAATCTTCATAGAAATAATAAATAATATGGTACTTTCGTGACTGATAAAATGGATGTGATGAGAATTTGGAATTAACAATTCGAAAATCTGCATAACATTGGCAGTAATGAAAGTTGATAGTGAATGAGTGTGGGATTGATAGTGTAAAAAGAAATAGGTATTTTGGAGATGAGTTTATTAGTAGGGATGAGATAATAGGTAGAGTGAGAAAGTTGAAGTAAGGTAAATCCACAGTTATAGATGGAATTACTGATAAAGTAATCAAGAATGGGGGATAGATTGTGATTGACTGGATATGGAAGTTGTGTAACAAAGCGCTTATGAAAGGTATAGTTGAGAAGAATTAGAGGAGAACAGTGATAATACCCTTGTATAAGGGTAAAGGAGATGAGGGAAACTGTAAGAACTATAGGGGAATTAATTAGCTTATTGAGTATTGTAAGGAAAATATATATAATGGCATTTTGTTCTAGGAATTTTTCTATTGACTGAGGAACTGATTGGCGAAGAACAAGGTGCATTTAGAAGTTGTAGAGGTCGCGTTGATCAAATCTTCACATTGAAACGAATGATTGAGAATATGAGAAAGAAGAAGCATAAATTGTATTTGGGTTTTATGGATTTCCAAGAGGCGTATGACAGGATTAATAAGGAAGCTCCGTGGCGGGTGCTAGTGATATACGGTGTTAGTGGTAAGCTCCTGAATGGAAGCAAAAGTATATATATGTCGATGGCGAAGCGTGTGTAAGAAAAAATAGAGTTGAAAGTGAATTGTTTAATATTAATAGTGCAAGAATGTAGGGAAGTGCTTTATTTAATTTGTATATTGGTCTCCTTGCTTATTTAATTTGTAGTATATGGATGGGATGGTGAAAGAAGGTGTGTCGGGGAAGGTGTTAGACATATGGAGAATGGAAGAGAGTGGATAGTGCCCTGTTTATTCGCTGATGATTATGTTGTGTGTGGCGAATCTTAAGAAAGTTTGAGGGGACATATATATATATATATATATATATATATATATATTATATATAATATATATATATATATATATAATAATATATTATATATATATATATATATTATATAGTATATATCTGTATATATATATATATAATATATATATTATATATATATACTTAATATTACTATATAATATATATACTATATATATATATAGTATATATATATATAATAATATATAATATATATATATATATATATATATATATGAATATAATAAATATAAATATATATATAATATACTATATATATATATATAATATATATATATAAATATATATATATATATATATATATATATTATATATAGTATATAATAATATATATATATATATATATATATATAATAATAATAATAAATAATAATAATAATAATAATTATAATAATTAATAATAATAATAATTATAATATAATAATAATAATAATAATAATAATAATAACATAATAATAATAATAAACAATAATATAATAATAATACATAATAATATAATAATAATAATAATAATAATAATAATAATAATAATAATAATATAATAATAATATTAATTTTTTATTCCATTAACAATCCGCATTTAAAATGCGAAGCGAATGTCATCAGTACATCACCTCCACATATATATATATATATATTTATATAGTATATATATATAATATATATATATATATATATATATATATATATATATATATATATATAGTAATATAATTATATACTATATATATATAATAACTTATATTATATATATAAATATATATATATATATATAATATTATATATATATATATATATAATATTATATATATATATATACTATATATATACTATAATTATATATATATATATTATATAATATATATTTATATAGTATATATATAATTGGCACCAATTCTTTGTAGCAGCATAAATTTGCCATAAAAAAGAATCTAAAAACAAGGAATTAAAGTGCATTATATATATAATATATAATATATATATATATATATATATATTAATATATAATATAATATATATATTATTAATATATATATATATATTATATATATATAATATATAAATATATAATATAATAATGTAATTATATATATAAATATACTATATATATATATATATATATATATATATATATATATATACTATATATATATAATATATATATATATCATATATTATATATATAATATTAAATAGTACCTGTAACGAAAAAAATAGTTGACAATTAAATCTACAATTACGTTTCTGAATTCAAGAAGTTGCGAACAAAGTGATTACCGAAATTAATTCTCAGCGTGTTTTCCATTTATGTCAGATTTAACTGATATAGTAAAGGCAAGATGAGAAAGAATTCTTTACAGGTATATAATCACTGTCTAAAACGTTTTTATTTCATTTAATTGTTACTGTCTTATCTTCACTTGGAGGTGAGTTGGGGATGAAGACATATCTTAATTTCAAATCTATATGTTTTGTAGTATGAGCATCAAAAGGTCATTTGGTCAAGTTATATCAAAATTAAATCAGGACATGGCGCAGCTCTATTACGTTGAGTTAATGTAGCTCTCAATGTCTTGTTCCAGCAGAATGGAGGATTTTTAGGATAAAATCTGTTTCCTCTGAGATTTTCGCAGTAACTGATTTATGAAACACGTGTTTAAATATTCGTGAAAAGGAAAGTGATATATTATTAAATAAGGAGTTATTTGTAAGATGTCTATTAATTTAACTCTCCTTCTGTACAAAGTTGTATAGCAATTGCTGTAAGTCATATTATAAATTAGAGCTTGAATCTACTATTGAGAGTTAGGCTTAAAGTATTAAATAGTGAAGTATAGCTCTAGTCCATTATATTATAATTTATTTTGTTGGATTTAAGGTTCAAGATTTATTAAGATACTATATAGCTGCATATCTAATTATTATTTAGTAATGTATAAGTTATTATATGTAGCCAGTTTATATAATAAATTTAATATTTGTCTGCCTAGTAGATGATGTTCGCTACTCAGAGAATATATATAAGTGGTGTGTCGTGTCTTAATAAGTTATCCATGAGGTTTCTCATTGTTCTCAGGTGGTAGACACACCAGATGAGTTTCTCACTCGACTTGATGGAGCTTGAGAGCCGCACCTGCTATCTCCGGCTCAATGATCGAGAGAGGGATTTGCCTCTTTAACGACTAGCTCTATCAAAGGTGCTTACGGGGGGTTAGGGCAGTCTGAGTGATAAAAGTGTAATAGTTCTATAGCTGAGTGATTTTTGACGACATACGTTGCAATGGCAGTGATGTTACTTTTGACTCACAGACATCTCAGTCTACTCTCATATACCCAATAAGAAAGGTTTGCATATGTGTTACTAATATATTTTCGCCCTGGGCCACTTTAGGTTGTGTCAGACAGCCAAGCTCCAGGTCTTTGCTTGTCGTTTGATAATAAGAGTTATTTACTCTTGCAGGTTGTAATTCTGTAATTAGAACAAAGAGTGGCCTAGTGAGTTAGAAGGCGCTCAGTTCTATAAAAGGGAAGGGATCGTTGGACCAGGGGGTGAGCAGCCAAGTATTAATATCAGGCTTAAGTAGAGGGTAATCATTATAAGCTTGCAGCGCTATTAGAAATTCTGCGGCATAGTATCTCATAGGTTATCTATATTCTAATTATACAACGAAAAATTTAAAATCATTGTCAAAGAGCTATCAGACAACTTTGATGCCTAGGTAGAAGGCCATCAGGTTTTGGATATTTTTTATTTTTTATTTTTTCCAGGGTGCTAGAAGAAACAAAGTATATTTTTGGTGTGTATTGCCTAGTGTGCGAGTGTATTATGGGATTACTTTGGACAAGGTCCTGGTAGCAAATTTGGCAAACATTTCGGCTGTTTTCTTTGTTTTTTTTCTGAATGCGAAAATAACAATTTCCACCATTTATGAAAATATGAATTCCGAGAAAATGTGTAGTCAAAGTTATTTTGTTTTTTTTAAATAAATGTGTATGAACACGGTAGAGTTACGGTTTCCATTGTTGAGTGGGTTTAATAAAATCGTATAGAGTCCTGAGAGGTGAGAATTTCCATTTACTGCATTGTGTTTTATTGTGTACGAGACTTTTTGCGGTAACCTCAGGGAATACGCAATGAAAGAAAAGCAACATCAACTGTTATTTTCTGATCGATTGTTGCTTGTATTTTAAAAGAAGGATAATTAATGTTAAGACCCATTGCACTTATATTTAATATATTTTTGTGATCGTAGACATTATTTGTTTATGTTAAGATGGTTACTACCGATGTACATTGAATTTTACATATTTATCAGCTGTACCATGATTAACGTGCTGGGTTAATACCTTAAACATCATGAGTGTTCTACTTCTCCTATCTCACAAACATTCAAATTCATTATACCATAACAATTTTGTAACTAGTTTATGATTGATTCTGTGTTGGTTAAAAATGAGATGTTGATGAGGGCTTCCCCCCATATACTCGAAATCTCGGAATAGAATTGTTTAGGGTGGCTCGGGAAACGAGGTGGGTACCACTTATTCGATTCAGTAGGGTGTTGGCTCTCAATATAATTTTAACATAGGAAATTATTCTCTTCAGACAGTGTGGTTGTCGCGCGATATAGTGGTTAGCAGCGTCTAGAAAAGTGAATTTCGCAACATTTTGCTCACCAATGCGCGCTAGTACGATCTGTAGAGAATGTTGAGAGCGTCCAGACAGATCTTTTGAGCCGGCTTAACCGTGATTATTCAGGCGTACTTTAATGACGGATGGAACGTGTTGACGGCTTTGGCCTATTATTATATTAATTCGATTGTTGCTATGTACTATCTCTCTCAAAACTAATACTGTGTGCTTAAGTTAAGATTATTGTGTGTGTAAGGTATATACTATTTATATTAATATTGATAGCTCGTACTTGATAGTATATTCGTTGGAAATCAAATTAATATGACATTACGATAGCGGCGAGTTGTGAACAGTATTTTGTATTTATATATGCTACTGAATAACATCTAGTCAATGACATAGTTGAGATTGAACAACTTGAGGTAAGGGATACATAGATCATTTTACACTTGAATTAGATTTTCTTGTTTTTTTCGAGTATATATGATTGTCTAGTATAGGCATCATATAATGACATATAATAAGCCTAACTCACCATAGCTGTCACCATATAATAATGTTCATAATTAAATGTTTATTAATGCACATATATATACAGACTTCAATACTAAGTCCTCAAACTTCATAGTTATAAATTTAGAAATGTTATAAATGGACTATAAATAATCCATTGAGTACACGTTTTTTAACAATATTAGGTGAGATGAAATAGGACAATCTATGAAGCAAATGCTTCATCCTCCACCTAATACAATGAAATTAATTTAACATAAATATAATTACTAAATATATAATAAGACTGATCTGAATATTATTATAAATAAGGTAAACGCAAATTCAATTAAATATTTAATTAGGTCTAATTATCGTTTCTTTATTCACAATTACTTCTATATTTAGAGACATTCTCCAAATATAATTTGCATGGAATAGGATTCAATCATACAGTATCATTTTATTATATATTTAGTTTTATAATAGTTTTATTCGACTGTAAGATAAGATTTTAGTAAAATTTGTGTCCACATTTAGTGAAGTGTTGAATCAACTTGTATTCATATCAATTCTCTATAAATCAATCTAACAATTTGCTAAAAATATAATCATAATACTATTATATATACATTTTAGACATTAAATTCTATATTACTATAAAATATTTTCTATAATATCAATACTGTCTACATAAATTCTTTTCTCTCTTTCTTAATATAACTTTTATTATAATTTCTTATACTTGATAATTAGAATTACTTTTACTTTATTAATAACATAACTAAAAGATATGAGGTAAACATTTTTAATTTTAATTTACCTAAATATATAATTCGCAGAAGGAGCTGATGAGGAAGACAGAAAGACTTCAATTTAAACCCACGCATACAATTTAATGTGTATAAAATGTACATTATATTAATAAAATATAAACTATTAGACATTTGTGAGTTTTTAAAATTATAATCCAAATTAAATATATATTAATACAAAATATATAATGCTTAATAAACTATTATTTAATAGCAGGCTCGACATTCAACTCCGAAACAAGCATAAAAAATTTTAATATAATTTCTTATAAATATAGTCTTTACTTGTGTATAAAAAACATCCGTAAAACACTTGATATTATTTAACTATTAACGTGTAAGAGATTATATCTCTCGGCTGTATACTCGCAGATGACTCGCTCCGCTAAGCACTCTGTCACCCGCAGGCATCTCTCAGGAGAGTCATGCATGACTGTGAAGCTGTTATCGGTCAATGAGATAGTAGTTGCCGTAATTCAATATTTTATTCTGTTTCTCTCAAAGAGATATTTTTTATAAAATGAAAATATCATTTTAAAAAATAATTTATATTTTCGTATTATTTTTTTAAATATAAAATTTAATTTAAAATTCATTAATTATATCGATATTATTGAATAATGAATGATAAATTACAACTTTTTTTATAAAGGTGAAAACTTCCTCATAAATTGTATATACTACAGTAAGATTAAAAAGAAAAAAAAAACATAATATATGATGTTAATAGCACATGTTGAAGTATTTTAATGTATTGAATAATAATTCATGATTACAATGATTCTAATTTAAAAATATAAACTGATCAATAAAAAAATAGTTCATGAATATTTTTATATAGATTACATATATATATGTATAATATTTGAATCACTAAAATATTAGTCCCAAAAACTATTGTTTTAACTATAAGTAGTTTAATATATATAATAATATAAATATTAAAAGACATTATATAAATAAAAAATTACAAAATAATCTAAAGTTTAATATGTAATTTTAATTTTATTATATGCTTTATATTACTATTAGTATTCTGGTTTTACCAACTTTTCCATTAGTATTATATCTCAAGGATTGTCGTTATTCTATACTTATTATATTGATAGATTATAGATCAAACTATAATTTATATATTATTATATAATAATATTATTTTATTATAATGTAATATTATAATTTAATATTAAATTTATTAATATATATTTATTTATAATTATTTTTATTAAATTAATTAATTATATATATAATAATTTATATGGAATTATATTATATTATGAATTTATGATTATTAATTATATTATATATAATTAAAAATATAGTTTGTTATATATTAGTATATATATATCTTATATTATTATATTAAAAATAATTAGAAGAATAATCAAACACAAATCGTCTGCTTTGTTCGTTACAATACAGTTATGTTGGCGTAATATATAAATGTCCTCCAAAAATGAACTTTCAATTTTTGGGATTTACTGTTTTTTTTGGGGTATTAGTAATTTAAATCTTAAACGATAATAGTTCACTTATAACTCTAGGTAGTAACGAGCCCCGATGTCATGGTGATTAAAGCGTGTTGGTCTGTCTCGGGTCCTCTAGGTGAGTGGAGACTACAGTAGAGGAGTATCTACAATATAACCCCTCGGGGATTATGGTCTCACTCTCGGAACTACCTCCCAGCTCTTTGTTAGTATCTATATATATGTGTGGTGGGTGTTCGTACTGTGAGGTGATTCGGTCCTTGAATCACATCCCCTCCGGCGTATGCAATACGTCCTCCACTCTCATGTACAGTCCCCAGATCAGCCGAGCCTATCCCTACTCTCAAATAATGGATCTACTCCATTTTAGGGTATCAAGTTGTTGTTTTAAAATAAGTTTTTTAAATAGCAAGTTTTTTACGTAATATTGATTTGACAACAATTATACTAAGGTATATTATTTTACGAATTAGTTTGACTTTGTTGTTTATTATTATTAATTTAATTTGTATATATATAGTATATAATAAATTGATTTCAAATAATTTCTTTTAAAGATTAACAATAATTTATTTAATTATTAGATAACATTATATTTAATTTTTAGGCTTCTACAGCTTGCATAATATGACACATGCTCTATATTTTTTGTATTCTTTAAAATGTCTTTATTGTTAATATATTAATATATATATTATTATTATAATTATTATAATAAAGTATATTATTATATAATTTTATATCTTAATCAATTATATTAGTTATAATAATTATTTAATTTTATATATACTAAATACGTTAATATTATTTATATTATAGCATAATAATAATAATATTACAATTATTTTAAGATTAAAAGTAATGGATGACTTATATTAATTATTGGATCCTCACTTTTAAAAGAAATAATAATTATTATTTTTTATTTTACATTCAACGTAGTAATGGTTTAATAGGCGCGACGACACTGAAAGACTCATACACTTCATCAACAATATATCTTAATATTAATTGCTTGCATGAATAGTGATATCTTGAAAAATTAAATATTAGAGATATAATCGAGCCAGTAGCTACAATTAATAATAGGTATTATATCAACTGTAACGTGTTTTCGATATTTATACAAACTAATGAGTGATGTAATAATAATTTATACATTCATAGTAATATATGTATATATATCCAGAACTAACAATGACTTTTATACGGTTCATTTCAATATACTTAAACTGTTTAATAGGATCTCTGCTATATAGAGAATTTATCATTCTTATTTAAAAAATTGGTAACATTTCCATAATACTATATGTTGCAAACATGTAGGCTGGAAATGTATTTTTATAAATAACCATGGAATTACACTTGCAATCGTAAGTGGTATGATCAATAAATGGAAATAAAGTCACTTACATTTATGTTTAGTACGGAAATTGACTGACACAGAATATCACTAATTATTATAACTACAAATAGTTCGGACGCATGATAACAATATTTCTCCATATCTAATCAATAAATTGTATTATTCTAGATCCGGATTTTTTATTCTATTATAGTGAATAATATAATCATCATGTAATTTAAGTAATAAAACTAAATTAATCGTATTTAAATATAATTAATAATAATTATTATAAATAATAATATATATTAAGTATTAATTTGTTTAAATGAATGTTTTATTCATCTAACTTAAGACAAGTCTATAGATTAATCTTTTACATTTGATCAATATTTTAATATAAAAAAAACCAATAACTCATGTGAATTTTTTTCGGCAAGGAATTATAGTAATTTATATTATTATTATATAGATTCTGTTATAAAATTTATATTTTGACATACAATAAATATAAATAAATTGTAAATAAAAAAAGAATTTATAGTACTAAAAAATTTTTTAATTATATATATACTATATATATATAAAATATATATAAATATATAATATAAATATTTACTCACACTATATATTTAAACATATTATAAAGGGTATATATTTATATATTAACGAGATATACGGAGTATTACCTTAACAATATATATATAATAATTGTTACATAACATACAAAGCTTACAAGAAGATACATAATATTTTTTAAGTGACTCTCTTAGTCGTCGATATTTTTTGAAAAATGAGCTGTGATATTCGTTGAATATACATATATGAGCGGAGATACTCAAAGTAATGTTACTATAAATATATGTGAGATTGCAGCACGGTGTGATAATAAGGAACATACATATATAAAGTGTGAATAAATTTAATAATATAATAATAAGTTGAAATATAAAAAGTATAATAGAAGTAAGTAAGTATGTAATATTTTCTCATTGGAATTTATTTATAATTATATCAGCAAAAGCTTTTGAACTCTCTATTAGTAATTATAATAATTGTAAAGACTCTAGTTCTTGGAGTAAAAAATTCAGATGATGGATATTAATTTTAAGAGTATTTAGCAATTCAAAAAAATATAAATAAATGTAGTATAAATAAGGATAACTCACTTTACTCAAAGTGAAAAATATAATAGTAGATAATAAATATATAATTAATATATATATTATATTAATGATCTCGGGATATGAACTCGTAAAATGTAATTGATCTAAATTCAGAATCGCGCATTTGTGAAACTGTTTTCTTCGTTATAGTTACAGAGACCTCATATTTGATCCGCACTCTGTTCGCACGATAAGTAAGATTTGTGACGTCTGAGTCATAAAGATACACACTTAAGCCTATTTAGTGCTGGAACAATTCGGTGATGTATATATATAATATAGAATTATTACAGGTTATCTCCTACTCACAAAGATATAAAGTTATTTGTACGTATAATTTCGTTAATAATATAACCTCAGAATTCCATCGACATATATTAATATTAATGTTAGTATATATATAATTTTATTATTTATAATGTTATATAATTAAATACACATCTCCACGATTAAATTGAATAAATATCATTTACGTCACTTTTAAATTTTTTGAGCATAACACGTAATCTTTAGTGATTCATAAATTAATTCGAAACAGATGGGTTGAAATTATTAATTATTTTGGTCCACAAATAAATAATAATCTAATGATAATTAGTTAAATAGTGCATAATTAATTATAGTACCTATAACTAGATCTAAATAGAGTACATACTAAGAGGGTTTGAATTAATGAAAGCCTCTAGTTATATTATAACATAAATCAGCTCTCTTATTGAAATTATTAATATATAGGCTATATAAAAGAAAAGGTTAAATAAATAAGTACATATTAACTTCTAATTAATGGACGTATATTAATGAGATGGTACATACCATACATTAAATATATTGTAATTACCTCTTTGTTATAAAGTATGATAAAATATTACTTCAACTACTCTTGTATATCAATTAAAATCGATAATATATATAGTTGTAGTTACACCTCAAACTCATAAGTTTTTGCAACTAACCGTATTATCGGTAATAATAATGTTAAATAATCTACTCAATATCAAGAAGCGTATATGGTTGGTTTACTTAGACATGCCTATTAGTGCGAGTTAGGTGATTATAATGTTAATAATAGAATTAAAATTTAATATTTATTAAATATATAAAACCCTTTTCAGTTTACCAAAATATATAGAAAGTGGTTTTATATTACATAGAAAATTAATTATTCGTATTAGATACAGAATTGAATACCAACGTGTCTCTGCTAAAACTAAAATTTTTTAGATAGATTCTTTATAGGGTAATAATAATTAAAGAATATTGATTAATTTCATTAGATTGGAAAAATTTACTTCGTCAATATATTATATACATAAATAATGAAATTCATTTTGAATTTATATTAATGGTTTTAATATAAATTATTAACATTAAATTAATATAACTAAATAATATATAGTCAGTGACTAGTATATCTAAAGCTGATTACATGACACATGTTAAAATATGATTTTAACGATTAGCTTATATACAGTATATACTGAAATTAACAGTCAGGATCAATTTAGAACCATCATGAAGACTTATGAGATTAAACATATAAATTAAGGATTCAAATATTTTTATTTTTTTTTTTATTTTTTTTTTATATATTTTTTTTTATTTTTTTTGATTCTTTTTAGCATTAGAACTTTGATTCGTCGAGAGGTAACATATGTTAATTTTATAAATTATTTTTTAAATTTTATGTTTCTCACCACAAATAAAATGTCTTTTCAGTCAAACACTTTGGAACAAATTACAGTAATATAATTAAATAGAGTTTCAAGGAGATGAGCTCATCCCGAACATTCCTGAAAATACTATTGCGGTGTTATCAGGCGAGGTTATTATATTATACTTTAGATAGAAAAAGAGTTTTAACAGTTAAAATACGCTCAATTATAAAGAGAGAATGTAAAGCGTAGAATAAAGTATAAAAAATAATTCTTTTTAAGTATATTATAAACTAATAGGACTATAAATAGAATATACTAAGTCATAATATGATTATATAGAGTGTAATTAACCGCACATGAAATTGCATAAGGGTGCAAGTCAGGTGTACTACTTACGGTGAACTCTTTCCCTAGGTATACTCGAGGGCGAGTAAATAACGGATAGGTAGGACAGCTACTGCGCCCGCTTCATGTTCCTCCTAGATACCTCGAGCTCGTTAAAGCCCCCCTTTAATAATGTAGTGGGAAAGGTGAAGATTTATTTTCATCAAATAATGTAATTTTTATCTACTGAATAGGTAAATAATATTTCTATTAAATAATAAGCTAGAATAAATAATAATAATAATAAATATAGCCTCGTCATTTAATAATATTTACTCTCGCATAGATTCGCCCTAAATAAATGAGCAATAATAACTATATGAAGTATTATATAGTAGTTTCCTTGAGTATAGATTGTGCTAGCGGTTGTTCTTGTGGATAAACTATATTGCTCTTATATGCGTTTAATGAATGATCATGGTATTGCGCATATCCTAAAAAATGTTGAATTTAATAAAAATTGTAATTATGTAATATATATCATTCATAGCTTAACCGACATTACGTGATTATCGGTATATGATTAATCGCCATTAGCATCGAATTCTGTCAAGGCTGATCGTGAAGGCTTTCATGGATTTACGCTCTTATAAATCTGATTATCGGGGTAATCAATAGATACTCTGTAACTAAGTGGGCTCGAGTATTAGTCAGCATAGATATTTTAGGTGTAAACTTTAGAAAAAAAAGAATAAAAATGGAATCATAGCTGTAATTTTATAAACAAATCAATTTATTAAAAATGAAAATATATATATTAAAGTATTTAATATATACAGATTCATTTAATGATTTTATGATAGAGGACTTTAAAATTATGCAATTAGGTTTCAACAACTCCCACAACAACTAACTACCACAACAACTATCGGTGCCATATTGTACACAATCCATAACCAAGGGAAATTCACTTTTTCTAATATTTCTAGCATAGGGTACCACCTCAAAGATATTAATGTTGAAATACGACTTGTTCTATTTACAATTACAAGGATTTTGAAGACACCGTCCCCCGCATGAGATGTCGTTACTGCCGCGTGCTGTAGAGCGAATATTTTGAGGGCAAAGATTCTCCAAGGATTGAATTATATTTGTGTATTCTGAATCGAAATCAAATCGGAAATGCTATTATTTAAATGCTATTATAGGAAATAGACGAGTCAGGGCCACTTAACTTGCTGGTTTGTTTATTTTTGAGCAGCTTATCTTTTTTTTGAAAGGTACTTAGTATCGGATATATTCTCCGTCAGTGTGTAATCCTTTGAAGCGCGCGCGAATGCAACTTGTGAGACGCCAGAATCGGAACCGGAATCATGATCAGAATAGGAACCAGAATCATGATCATAATCGGAACCGGTATCAAAATCAGAATCGGAACCGGAGTATTTCTATAGTCAGGGTTAAAACTTATTTCATTTTCGACTATCAGTGTGTGTGCAGGTAATCTGATTTCGCAAATAATGCTAATTCTCTCATAAATATTATATCATTTGCGGCCTGTTAAAGGGTAGGCCTGATAAATTATCTACACAATCGCAATTCGGTACGGATGATTCAACTAATCAGATATTCGTGAAAACAGTATGGTTAATATTAAAACTCATTCTATACATCTGAGTGCGTGGGAGAGGTCATCAGCGCGCCGACTACAATGTAATTTTGTTGATTAAGACCCGGTCCTCGATTAGGACCAAGTGACGTCATGAATTTCAGGAAATTCCCGGTGGAGAGAACCTCCGGTTTCTAATTAAATTAGGAGACTCGAGGTAGGACCATGATGCATGATAGAAAGGAGTCTCGCGAGGAATCCGCGAAATCTCGATAGAATCAAGGTAAGCAGGCGAGCTCGAGTAAGTAGTGACTTAGTTCTCGGCCTTGACAGCGGTATCTCCGTATTATCCTAGAGGTGCGGAGGTATTCATTAGACTCGACAAGGATAAGTCGCGCACTGGAAACCCCGCCCTGTAGACTCAAGTATGAAGATCGGAAGAATTGCGCTGGCACACAGCCTACCCTGCCTATCGTGGTATCATTTAAATTGGAAGTCGGTGAGTATAAGTCATGTTCGTTCTAACGACTCGTTTATAATAAATACGACATCCACAGTGAGATTCGATCAACTATATTTAAATAATGTGAGACATGTCTTTAATAAATCTAATTGAAACAATCTGTAATAGTTTTTTCGACTTTTATTCCAGTGTTCTTCATAATAATATATAAAGAGTAAATAATATACTATTATATGAAAAATTATTATATTAAGATAGGTATATTTAGTATAGGGTCACTTTATAGTTATAGGTATAGGTCTCAAGTCTCTCTATACTATATATAAGTATATAGGAAGTTATTCTTAATAGTCCTTATAACTATGGATAAAAGACGTATTTTAAGGACAACCGCTTACTTTTAATGAAAAGCTTTTCTAAATATCGACGTCCAATGTCGATAAAGGAAAATTTAACTTATGGGGATGAGTTAACGTTTCGAAACCTAATTTCCTGATTGATTCATTTAAATTAGAGACTGAATAACTTTTTTTACCTTTTATTATTATATTTATACGATAGGTGTTAGTTAATGTAAAAATACTTAATAACATTACACTACGTTGGGGGAAAGGTACAAAAAATTTACTAATAGTGTCACAGTCTTCTTCTATCTCATTACTTCAGGACTCATATTTTTGTTTTTAATTAGAAAGTTATAATTTACATTTAATGCTAATTTTTTTCTCTCTATAGTAGTAGCTATTTAGGCTATTTATCGTTCTAAGTAATAAGTGATATATTATACGCTTAATAATTTCTTTATATGTATACTATGTCCTAGGGATATACTGACGTACGAGTCTCAATACAAGTGATTTAGATTAAAGAATACAACCGTCTGCACTATTACAATGTTATTGTATCTTATCCTAACTAGAAATGAAATATATCTTACCTCTTTTATATCATCATCATCTGTGAATTTTTTTCTTATGTTTAGATAATAGAACTACAAAGGAAGCTGACCTCTTTTACCAAGATTAATAACATAATGGGTTTTTTTTCGTGGACTCTATATACAAAACTCTTATAATAGTAAGTATATAATATGAATTCTAATATACTGTATTACTAATTAGCTACTCTTTACTATACTTCGATGTCCCTTAGTATGTTGTTATCGTGGTTCTCTAAGATTTTAGTAAAGTTTTAATGAGTTTCTCTACAGATTTAATTATTGTAGATAAATGCACTGACAGCATACAAGAGATCAGAGCTAAGTATTTCCTCATCATATATATACGCCTGATTAACTCGCTATTCATCAGCTTTTTATAGCAGTCGGATAAATAGTGGGTATTAAATTAAGTAATGACAAATTGTAGACAGCTCTTATATGATGTTAACACATGTTAATCCAGTCGAGGAAGATATACTTGAAAAACGCAGTTGAATTTTTAATATATAAATTAGATATAGTTATTAAATTATAGCATAAATGACTTTACTTATAGAGCGTTATCTAATAGAAAGTCTCGCTGTTTCTAGTGAGGGAAAAAAGAGGCCTTACATTGACTCTATTATAGATACTTGTTTGGATCAAATATAATAATTTAGTCAGTATATTATATATATAGGGGTATAGGGAATTATTATCTCATCTCAAACCAATAAAGTTATTAAGTATAATAGTAGGCCGTTCTATATTAGCTAGGTTTATTGTTGCCAACTACTATATAAAGAAGAGAGGATATAACTGAAATATTTTATAAAATAGGTAAACTTGGCCATTAATAAATACTACCTACGCGAATCTAGATATATTTAATATAGGGACATGATTCTCTATTTAGAAGGTATATATATATAAAATATACTGTAATACTATTATAGGTCAAATAGTGGCCAGTTACTAAGGTATATAGATATATAATAGTATACTGATATGATATACCTTTAATATAATAGGTTATGGCATAGGTTGATTTACATATAGTATAAATAATAAGGTGATTATTATGTTATCCTACATGTTTGAATAGGTAATATAGGGTATAAAAAAGGGTTGTAATATATATATAAAATTAATATATATAAATATAGTAATATATACTTGTATCTCATGAATATATAGTTTATCGTATATATTAGTCCGCTCTTTTATATATAAATCAACCTCATCGAGTTTTATAAAAATACTGTATCTCATCATCTAGATAGTAATATTCTCAATTTCAAATGAACTTCAGATATCATCACCACTTTGCAATTTGACACTGAAAAGCCGGCTTCAGAAGTAAGACCGTCTCGTCTAATACGCTTATTTACGCTACTAGCGTTTAATTGAGGTAAGTATCAGGCGTGAGTCTCGCGCAGTGACGTGAACTGGAGTATTATATCTAAAACAGACTGAGATCAAACAAAAATTTACTCCAAGATGACGCTGTTTTTATTTAACGCGCTTGCTAAGGAAATGTGTGGAGTATATAAAACTGCCAACAAAAACAAGTAACGTAACAACTTTGAACAAATTCGATGGAAATAATACGGCACGCTCGCATTAGGACGTCTGAGTCTTTATACTAGGGGCTTCGATTGTATCACTCGCATCTAGCTGCTGTTATCTCAGTGGACGCTTATGATGTTGGCGGAGTGATATGCTTGATATAATAAGCTTCTTTTGAAAGTTATTGGCAGTTTTTATAGTAATTCAGAAGGCTCGCTAACTTGACTTGATACTCTATATAGTTATATTATATAGTTGATTTTATATAGGTACAGTTATTAATAGAATATGACGAGCATCGTTATGTGTTATAATATAGGATAACGTAATATACTGCCTTTGAAGGTAAGCAAAGTGTTACTAGAGAACAAAATATCAGAGTTATAACCGCTGAAATAAAGGTTCTCGATATAGTGATACCTAGGTATACCGATACCTAGTACAGTATATAGTACTATAGCTATACTCTATTATGAAATAGTCATTCTCTATACATATCTATTAAATGAACACGTGAAACTGAAAATATAGTTTAATGATGCAAGTTAATTAATGAAATGGTAATAAATATATTATTATCCTATTTAATATATGATATATATATATATAGTTAGTAATTAGCCTAATAAATATCAAGTTAATATATTAGGTTAAGTATTTATATATTATATATATTATATTATTATATACACTTAGTATATATATATTTATAAGTATAAATAATATATATTATTATATAGGTATTATAATATATAGTCTAAGTATATACGCAGGGTATATATTTTAATAGGTATATCTAATATTTTTAATATATAGTTATGATATAGTATTTAATAATTTTTCATATGTTAGAATACATATAGTAATAACGTAGTTATTAATATTAATAAAATACTTAAGATAATATTATAGTATATATTAATTATTAACTAGTTATTAACATAGTTCAAGTATGTATGAGTATAATAATAAATGTATTAACTATATATAGCTTAACTACTTATAATTAGATGCTCATATGAATTTTTCTTAATGTCGTTGGGTTGGTCATATAGGTATTATCTTTCATTGTAAAAGTATGATA